>LPNX010592566.1:89656-124534 GCA_001517045.1 Pseudotsuga menziesii | reverse complement strand
TTCATGAATGATATTTATATGAAAAAAATATGTTAGTTATGCATATAAATTAAATTAATTTTTGTTTAATTTTATTTACAAGTTCAAGACAAATAAATGATAAAGGACAATAAATTTTTTAGAATTTACAATGAATCTTAGTCACATCATTGTAGAGTTATTTTATTAATTTTATTTATAGTCAATTTAGAAAAGTAACTCAACCATGGTTATTTATATTGTGCATAAAAAGTAGTGTAGGAGGTGAGTTGTCATATATACCTACCCCATAAAACCCCTAACTCATAATATTTTAATATATCTTATATTTTTGTAGTACATCTCTTAGGAGGCCCATTTTTTACCTCAAATTCTCTCTAATGAAGTGCTGAGCCATTTCACAGATGATAGTAGTTTGAGTTCCTATCATGTTGGTGAATGTGAGTGCTGGGCCTTTCTAACGAGTGGGTCAGATGTAAGTGTTGGGCGTGCCTTTCTGATGAGTAGGTCAGATGTAAGTGCTGGGCGAAGACCTACATGAGGGTAGGCCTACAACCAGCATGAAAAAGGGATAGCTCTGTAGAACTTCCTATGACGAGAAGAATCATGAGATAGCACCAGTGTTGATCCAGATCCAGTAATGATGATCCAGCAATGATGATCCAGATCGAGAGATGATCCAGATCCAGATCCATATTGAGTGATGATTCAGATCCAGTCCAGTGATGTTGATCCAAATCGAGAGATGCTTCAGATCCAGTGATGATGTTCGATGATGATCCAGATCCAGTAATGATGATCCAGATCAAGAGATGATCCAGATCCAAAGATGACTTGGAGACGAAGATGACTTGAAGACGAGATGATCCAGCTGATACAGAGAAGAAGACCAGTGCTGAAAACTGTGTCGAAAGAATACCTTCCTAGTTAAGAGGGAGTGTTGATGTCTATGTAACTTCGGAATGTATTCTTCTATGTATCTTATGTACTGTAACCCGATGCTTATTCCTTGATGTTTCTATTATGTATTTGAGTCATGTTGTCATGCCCCGATGTTCCGATCGGGAGGATTAATAATGTAAACAAATCTTGTCAAGTCATTGTGTAAGTCCCCACAGTTTCGGGGCACTTGAGTTATTATACACTAATTAAGGTGTAGGATCGAGTAAGTAATTTGTTAGTTGGGCCGACATGATTAAGTGCAATTCAAGTGAATGGAAGAATATAAATAGAGAGTGAGAGTCTCTCTATTTATCACTTGTATACACATCATTCACTCTCTCAAGTGTAGCGCACTAGTGAAGAAGGAAATACTGGGGCTAGACAGAAGAAGAATACTACTGCTGTTTTGGGAGATCTCTTACTGTTTTGGTGCTGATTCTATCTTAGAGGAAGTTGTGGGGTTTTCTCCTTTATGGTTTCCCCGAGGAAAACTCTTTGTGTCTCTTATCTCTTGTGATGTGCTTATGTTTTATTGCTGTGCTTGTTATTCTCTTAATGAAAAGATCCTAAGATCATAATGCTAGCTTAATGTGATGAAAAACTAACAGAAGAGTCTATCGTGTCTGGTGATAGACCTGCCCATAGTGAGTAGGATAGTCTCTTAAGACTTATTCGGTGACGACAAACTCCTCCATATGATCCTGTAGCACTTTGTATGCCTCTGCGAATGCAGTGTGTTGTGCCAGTAGCAGTCGGGCAAACTCTTCCTTTTGTTCTTCCTTAGTTTCCTAGAGACGTGCCTAGATGGTTGAAACCATGCTCTCGAAGAGCTGGTACGCTCTTTCCAGTAGTTTATCTGTGTCGATTTCGATAAGGCTTGGGACGACGGACTGAGCTATAGTCCTGCATTTGCCGAAAAACTTAACCTATTCTATATTTTTGTCTATGAGCTCTTTAGTTTTTTTTCTCAACCCTTGTCTTTGCCTCTTTGGCCATCGTTTTGAGGAGTTGCCCCACCTCTGTGTCGGTCAAGGAGCTTACATCTCTTAAGCTAATCCAAAGGCTGGGAGTTTTTGTATGATGCTCCTTCCTCTTTTTGTGCTTTTTTGGCTCTGTCTCCTGTGTACCTGCAACAGTTGAGGGGGGGCCTTTGGTTTGCGGGAGAGAGGTCAATGGTTTTTCTGGATGGGGAGGTGGTATGACCACCTCCGACTGTGTGGATGGAGTTGGTTGTGATAGGTCTAGTTGTGAATCAGGGGGTTGTGGGGGTGGTGGGGGTGGTGGGGATGGTGGTGGTGGTGGAGATGGAGTGGGGGAATGGTCAGGGGTAATCGGTTTGGGGGAAGTGCGGTGTGGACTTTCTTCCGGAGTTATGTCTGCTTCCGGTGGTGTAGTGGTGGGTAGGTCGGCTTGGGGTTCAGGGGGGATTGGTTCAATGGTAGACTGCATGTGTCCAATCACATCTCGTTCTTGGTCAGATCGAGTGAAGGTCGACGTAAGGTGTGCAAATACCCTGGGGTGTGTTCCGCTGCCTGTATAGAGAGGAGCCTTCGTGTGAATTTTCTAAGCTGACTGAAAGAGCTCAGGCAACGTCTCGAAGAAAGCTTTCAGTTTGGTATCTTTGTCGAACTTTTCTTTCATCGACTCTGGTATCTTTCTTTTGTATGAGTTGAGGGGATCGATCGACTGTTGTGCCAGTGCTTTCTCCTCGACTATGGGTGTCAATGATGGAGGTGGAGGGGTCGACACAAGATCGACGACGTCCTCAGGCGTCGTCGTTGTTTTTTCCTTCTTTGGTCGACCTTCAGGGGCTTATGCTTCAAGAAACCATTGAAACTGAGTTTCAACTGGTACCTTTTTTGCGGTGGCATCCTCTATAATGTCAAGGGCCACAGCTGCTAGTTCTTCTTCATCATCAGATGACTCGGCAATGATAAGCTTGCGCTTACCTTTTCCTTGTTGTTCTTTTTGTGCTCTGATTTTCTTCATGGCTTCTCCTATCTCCGTGGCCAGTTTCTTAATGATGCCTCTTGACAAAGCATACTCAGGGTTGTCTAGCTCGACTTCACTCGTTGGTTCCTGATTCGAAGCGACACTTGCTGGAGCCAGAGGAGTTGTTTGCTGCTATGGTTGTGGTTCCGTTGGCTATGGGTCGGCTCTCTTGGTGGTCGAAGGCTTGATAGTTATTTGTACCCGACCAATGGGCTCGACCAATATGTCCTTCGACACAAATGTAATGATGTAGAGGTTGAACTTGTAGTCTTCCTCTTTCTCCTGGTCAATGAGTGGCTCCATGATTGAGAAGTCAACCTGTTTTGCTGCCTCGGGTACTGGTATTCTTGTCTTCGCCTGTCGAGTCAATTCCTGAAAGATTTGGTCAACAGATGGGTAGTAGTTGAGGATGTTGACCTTGGGATTCTCACCCTGCATATACCAGATCGACATATGGTCAAGCTCCAACTGTATGTGGGAGTTCGCTGGTAGATTTCGTCGGATGTTCTGAGGCACCCTCCATCTCGCCGTGTGAACCTTCAATTGTTGGAACCAGTTTTCCAAAAACACTTTCCCCTGCGCCAGCTCATGCGGGGTTCCTTTCTGGGAAAAGGGTTTCAGCCTGTACATGTCAAATTTTGAGGGTTCCTAAAAGATTGGGCTTCCTTCAGGATAGATGTGGTACATAATGATCCAAAGGATGAGGGAGGGGAACTTGATGATTCTTCCCGTCTCTTGGCATTGCTCGCAAATGGTTTTGATCATGTCGACGACATAATCCCCTCACCTGTAGATTTGACCGTCGGTGGCAATTGTGTCGACGGCCTCCAGCATTTCCAGTTTGAGGTCGCTGCCTCGACCTGCTAATGTGAGTGTGATGGCGATGATTTTGGCCACAATATGTGGCGTTCGAGTTGCAATTTTCCCGATCATCAACCCTTTGGAGTTTTTCCTGGATGGTGATCCCGTAAGTTCTTGGACCAATCCTTCCTTGATTTCGATTGGTACAGGGTTTTCTTGGTTAGACAGGCCAGTGAGTTTGGAGATGACATCCCTGGCAATGTCGATCAGTTCGCTGAAGTAGAACCCACCATTATGGTATCGGCTAATGATGAATTTTATGGCAGCTTCTTTTGTCCCACCAAAGCTTGCCATCAGCGGTGCATTGGCATATCCAAAGATGGTGCTGCGTCAGACCTTTTCGGCTGCCTGATTCATTTTCTTGTCGAAAAAGGCCCGTTCTTGAATTTTGGCCCAGAGTTTCTGCCATGGGCCCTCCTGCACTTTAGCGTTTTTGATGTTTTTAAATCTACGGACCAAATGTGTATCTGTAGCCTGGATCTGTTTAGCCTTGGTCGATGCTCTGGTCTATTTGGCGGCCATTGTGTTAGATTGGTCGAAGTTACTACCGGTTTCTTGGCTTTTGGTCGACTGAGTATGTGAATGCTCTGTGTGTAAAGGGTGCGTTGAATGAACTTTTGACGGTTCAGTATTTATAGGTGATGGTGTGGTTGTGTGTGGTAATGGATGTATTAATGGTGGACTTGACATGCCAGCTGCGATACTTGAGTGTGAACTAATGGTGTATTGTTTTCGGTGCTCGAGGTCATAAATGTGCGATGGGACTTTTGAGGTCGTCGGCCGATGTTGGTGCTGAGAATGGTCGACAGTAAAGGTCGAGGAAGATGGTCAAAGGTCATGATGTTGGTTGTCGAAGTGGGGATTTCCTGTCATCGTGTTGTGCCTGTGGTATTATTTTGGTTTTTGGGATTTTTATCTTTTTTATGGTTTTTGGTTGCTAGTTAGGGCCGTTATATGATTTTTTTTTCCAATTTTGTTAACGTTTTAGTCGAGCTCCATTAACAAGCTTCCGAAATACTAGGCCCTACATTGTCCTTAGTCGGACTGAACCATTGGGATGTATCTCTTCTAAAACGTAAGGTCCCATCCATTATGTGTGGAGCTTCTTGGGTTTTCCTTTGACTCGACTATTATAAAGTAGGGCAAGGTCACCGACCGACAGGTTTTTGTTTTTGACGTTGCGGTCGTGCCATGCTTTCTGTTGTTGCTTCTGAATCTCTTGGTGTTGTATAGCCATAAGTCTGTGTTCTTCCAACTTACTGAGTTGAAAAAGTCGATCCTTTCTTGCATGTTTGACATCGACATGTGGTAGTTGTGCAATAATAGGTGTCTAATGTCGAAAATGTAGGGGAACAACTGCTTCTTGGCCGTAGACTAGTCGAAAGGGGGTTTGGTCGGTCGACCATTTATAGGCTGTCCTGTACGCCCATAAGACTGTAGGTATTTTCTCGTCTCAATCGTCTTTGTCGGTACTGCATATTTTGGTCAACCATTTTGTTAATGTTTTATTGAAAGCCTCAATTGCTCCATTCGACTAAGGATGATATGTTGTACTTCATCGATGGTCGATGTGAAATTGGTCGGTCAAGTTTTTGATAGTTTTGTTGATAAAGTGTGTCCCTTGGTCACTGATCAATGTTATTGGGCATCCGAATCTAGTGATGATGTTTTTGTTGATAAACTTAGTGGCTACCTCACTTGAACATGTATCAATGGGTTCTGCTTCTGCCCATTTAGTGACATATTCTACTGCAGTGATAATATATCTTGCACCTAATCATTTGGCTGGGATAGGAAATGATCCTATGAAGTCTATAGCCCAGATTTTGAATGTGAGACTGGGGTTTACTGATATCAAGGTAATTTCTATGCTCGATAGAGGTCGACCAAGTCGTTGACATCTATCACATCGACTAACAAAACTTTTTCAATCTTGGTGGAGCGTCGACCACCATAATCCTGACTATTGGATCTTCTTTGCAGTTGTGTCTGCTTGGAAATGTCCTCCTGCGGGTCCATAGTGTGCTTCATGCATGATTTGGTCACGTTCATGTTCAAGTACACGCCTTCTGAGGATGTTGTCTAATCCCATTTTGTATAAAAATCCATTAATGAGGCTATAGGGTGCAGCGTTCATAGCTAAGATTTGTTTTTTCTTGGTATTCAGACCTTCTGGTGCCTGGCCAGTTTCTAAGAATTGAGCTATTTCTTATAGTTCTTATGGCACTGCTTCTATGCGAACTAAATGTGCATCTGCTAAGTCATCATCGACTCCTGTCGGTTCCTCTCCTGTGTCTATGTGGGATAGATGGTCGGGCCTGACATTTAGCTTTCCTGGTCGGACAACGACTTCGAACTCAAATTCTTGGAAAAGAAGTAGCCATCGACAAATCCTTCCATGATGGAGTGGTTTATTGACAAGGTACTTCAGGGCTTGATGGTCGATGTAGAATGTGAAGGGATTGGCTAAAAGGTAATGTCGATACTTTTGGAGGGCAAAGACCATACCTAGGGCTTCTCTCTCTGTGGTCGAATAGTTTCATTCAGCCTTATTTAATTTTTGACTGCTGTAAACTATAGGGGAATCCATCCCAGCATCCCCTCGTTGAGCTAGGATTGCTCCGATTGCTATTACTGATGCATCGATATGCACGTGAAATTTGGTCGACCAATTTGGAAATTTTAGAATGGGGGCTTCGACTAGTTTTCTTTTTAGTTTGTCAAAGGAGATCTGGCATTCCTCTGTCCACTTAAACTCTTGATATTCCTTTAGTAGTTCTTCCATAGGATAGGTCATATCTGAATAGTGTCTTATGAATTTTCTATAATAGCCTATATGTCCAAGTAACACCCTGACTTGTTTTGGGTTTACTGGTGATTTCAGGTCCAGGATAATTTTAATCTTTGCAAAGTCGACCTTGATACCTTCTTTACAGACAATATGTCCTAACAATATGCCTATGGGAGTCATAAATATACATTTCTTAACGTTCAGGGAGAGTTGAATCTATCAACATCTCTCCAGCATAAGTCTGAGCCATTTGTAGTGATCTTTTAAGGTGGAGTATATTATCCAGTCGTTGAAGTATACTGCCATGGTCTTATATATGTATTCTTGGAATGTCTTGACAACAATTTAGGAAAAGAATGTAGGTGCATTCTTTAACCCAAAAGGCATAACTCTGTAAGCAAAGGAACCAAATTCACACACAAATGTTGTTTTCTTTTGATTTTCCTTTGCTATTGGTACTTGGTTATAGCCTCAGAATCCATCTGTAAATGAGTAGCATTCATGGCATGCAACTTAATTCAATATTTCATCAGCATAAGGGGTGGGGAATGGGTCTGTCAGTGTTACTTTGTTGAGCTCCCTAAAGTTGACACAAATTATTAACCTTGTCAGTGTTACTTTGTTGAGCTCCCTAAAGTTGACACAAATTATTAACCTTGTCGGGTCATGTTTCTTGGGTTGTACGACCATTGGATTTGCCCATTCCGACTGGGTGATAGCGTAAATGATCCCTGCTGCTAACATGTTGTCAATTTCCTTGTACTTGTGAGCTAGTTTATAAGGTATTTTCTTGATAGGTCGAACATCAGGTTTGGTATCAATTTTCATTTCTCCCATTTCTTGTACTAAGCCTTTTACGTCTTTATAGTCCCTGGCAAAGACATCCTGGAATTCTCTAAGTAAGTTCACTATTCCGGTGGTCTGTTGTTCATTCCAGTAGTCTCCAATATTTGCTATTTTTGGTCGGTCATCGTTTGAAATGTTGACCTCTTTAGTTTTCACTTTGGCATCTAGCCACTCCAGTGCTTTAGATTCATTGATCGGCCGACTTCCTTCTTTGAACTATGAGAATGTGGCAGGGAAGTCAACTGCAGTCATTCTGTCAAGGTCTTGTTTGTCGGTTGTCATGACTTTGAGGATTGAGTGGATAGGTTTTGTTGTCTCAACGTGGTTGGATTTCCATCTGAAGCAATAGCCTTCTGTATTTTCATTTTCTAATTGTAAACAGGTCGTCTATGTTTTTGACTCAGTTTGGATATTGTTACAGTCCTTGATCTATCGATGGTCTAGGGAGGATTGTTTTTCGGTGGGTTGGAGAAATTGTTTGATTTGTTGTACTGTCTCAGTCATATTTTCATTTGGAGGTATGAAGTTGAAGTATTTAATAAAATTTTCCCTGAGTTCATGCCAAAATAAGGTTTCACCTCTAGCTTCCTCCATCTTGTGCCATTTATTGGGTAAGTCAGCTAGGGTTGAAGGGAACAAATGTGGCCAGGCTTGCTCGTCCTTGTATCCAAGTCTTCTCCACTCCGTTTCACAAGTATTGATATGTTCTTCTGGGTTTTGACCTTGGGTAAAGATAGGGATCTGGGCTTGCTGTGTTAACTTCTTTCCACCAAACCTCTCGACAAAGTAAGTCGAAGTAGTTGTCCAGGTCTGTAGTTTTTTCTGATCGGTGTCCACCATCTAGCTGCTTGACCTGTAAACGTTTCAACTAAGCTTTGAAGTTGGCCATGTTCACCAATATTTTTAGATACTTGTTCAATATGCAGGACTGGTGATTCCCTCTCCTTATACCTAGGTAGTTTTGTAGTGTTTAAGTTGGTTGGTTGTAAGGTGGGGCGTTCCCTTATTTTCTTTTCAAATGATTTTGGGGATAATTGAGACTATGAAGCACTGTCGGGTGGGTTTTTTCTGTACTTTTTGTATAGTCCAGCACCCTCTTGCTTGTGTTTCATAATTTTCCATCTCCCAGTCATACAATTCGACATCGGAGTTATAACCAATTGAGTCTTGGTTACCTAAGTTAAGTTCTCAATGGATGTTTGGTTCTGTATAGTCTGTATTGTTGTGGATTTGGTAAAGTTGTCTGACATCGACTTCCTCATCAAATGGTTCAGTCCAAGGTTGTCCTTGGGATGGATGAATGGGTACAATGACATTTTGACCATTTCCTTTTAGCTTGATTCGTTCCTTGTCTAAGGATATGGATGCTTTCATCTTTCTTCCCCAAGGTCGACCGACTAGTGCTGGGAAGGAGCTAGATCCTTCTTTTGGGTCAATAATTTCAAAATCAACGTTGCTCGAGATTCCTTTGATGGTTGTGTCAACGTTTTTCCAGACCCCAATGGGTTCAATTAGACCTTGGTCGATGAGTTTCAGGTAAATGCCTGACTTGTAGAGTCGCGGTTTGCCCATCTTTTCCCATGTATCCCGGGTCATGATATTTACTTGGGACTCGAAGTCAAGCACGACTTGTTGGACGTGGTAACCTTCGATTTCCAGGTCGACAAGTGGGTCAGCATCACTTTTGTCCTTTTGGTTCAAGCTACATATCTTTTTTGTTTGTTTTCCAAGGTTGGTACCTTTTATTTCATGCAATAAGTCATTGAAGTGAGCTATGGATTTGTCTGTTTGAGCGAGTTGGATTAATTGATGTATTGTGATGGGTCGACTGTTAAAGATGTCCTCTTGTTGTGCAATGTCGTGAAAGATGTGGGTGGCTTCTTGATATGTTTTTTTTTCCCTCATAGGGTTGGGATAATCATTAGTGTCTGTAATCTTGCTGATTTGAGGGTTATCAGGTCCTGTTTTTGTGCCTTGTCGAGTTACAATATGTAAATTTTTAGTAGTTATTACATCATGATTTTGCACACAAGACAAGACATTAATATTTTTCTTGGTATTAATTTTCTCTAACATAATAGGAAAATCCTCAAGTGAGTGATCGCCTACTCCACAGTGGGTACAGAATTTCAGATCATTCTTGTCCTTGTATGGACAGTCTACATACCGGTGTCCTTCTTTGTAACATATGAAGCACTGGGTATGTCGACGCAATCGTATGTCACGATTCCTAGGGAATCGACCTATTCCTCCGCAACCTTGGTGTCGATTATCGTATCAGCGCTCATATCATCGGTCGGCGTATCTTTGGACGTTTTGATTATTCGGTGGATTGTTTTGCTCGGTATGTTGTGCTACTGCATTTGTTTGGTATACCGCGTGATAGTTCTGTCGATTCTTTAGGTTTAACTGATAGTCGGAGGTGTTGTGACTTTTGGTTTCATAGATGGCGCACCAGGAAGCTTTGCCATTCTTCATGTTAAATGGGCAGTCTGCTGTAGAGTGGTCTCCGTGTTCCCAGCAAATGTCGCAAAATGATTTGGTCTGTACAAAGTGGATGTCTTGTCGGCTATATTCTTGTCGATAGTTATCTTTCGAGTGGCCGTTTGTAGAGCACTTAGTGCACTAGATCTCCTGATTCTTAAGGCTGAGCTCCTTCAGATACTTTTGTACATTCTTTAGCTGTTGTTCTAGTATGTGGTCTGTGGGGTATGTGGGTATATCTTCATCCATTTCAACCTGAAGAGATTTTTTTAGCGCGTCCTCATACATTTTAAACGTCTCCAGAGTAATATGTCGACGTACTTTTTGCGATAGTCATGCAAGAAAATATTTTGACCACTTCACGTAATCCAATTGGCTCAGTAAATCTTTCCATCACTTGTCGTAGTCACGGACAGATTCTCCTGGATTTTGTGAAGTGGTTTTGAGCTTCTTCGCGGCCAGGTGCTTAGAATCAGGAGTTTTAAAGAATGATAAGAATTGTGCCTTAATATCGTCTTTTTTTGCTCTGGGTTGTCTCTCTGAAAAGGTCATGTACCATGTCAATTCCCTTTTCCTTAAGGCTCCCGCGAACTGTGCCATTTGTCGTTCTTCGTCTGTAACCTGGTTGGCTTCCTAGGTTGACTCCCAGATGAACCAATGTCGTCGGGGGTCTTCATCTCCCTCATAAAGAGGAATGTGAGCTGATCCGTGACCCATGTCTGAATCACTTTCACTACTCTCAGAAGTTAGTGGTGGTGGAGGTGGGGGTGGTGGTGAAAGTGGTTGATGTAGTCATTCCTGCAGAATTTTGGTCGACAAAACTTGCGCTCCCATCGGTCGTCAAGTATTCATCGACTAGCAGTCAGTTGATGTCGACTTCTACTGTCAATGGTCCACTGCATCTTTGTGTTCGCAGGTTTGATTGTTCGATGTCTTCTAAAGTTGTATTTGGCGGGGGGGGGGGGGGGGCACTCCTTCATGTGTCAGTAAGAGCAAGTGGATACTTCGGAGGGAGGGTGCCACTCGAAAAATCACCCAGTTCCCTTCTAGTGGTTGACGAATAATAAGGTGTCAACCAGTGTACGTTCTGTCGCCTAGTCGGCTCCATATAGCGAAGTCACCAGCTCGTAGTCAGAGATCGTCTTCGAAAATAGCCTGTATTCTAGTACGCGTATTCAATGCGGAAAGGGTTGTTCCTTCACTCGGGGCTCTTTATTGGAGAGCTTCTAGCTTCTCTATCCACACTTCTTCCTCTGTAGGGGACGCTTCTTGGTCCACGCCGCCTTCATGTCGATCATGACCCGACTCTAGCGGATTCTATTCATAGTCGTTCTCCCTAGGGTTTTGTCCTCTGTGCAGCCCTACGACTCTTTCACGTCTTGCTTCCCTTCTCTGCTATCTTTCTTCCCTTTCTATTTTCTGAGTGTCCGACATACTTTTGTAGGATACTATTCTCTTGAGGCCCTCTCTGGTCAACTTCTCATTACTGGTGACTACTATCTGGTTTGGGATGACTAGGATCCACTATACTCTATCTCCGACACATGAACAGCTACCCCCCCATAGCCTACCCAACGCTTTTAGAAAGCCCAGATGGTGCGATTTATTTGCTTAGGAAGTATTCCCACTCCCTTTCTACAATTTATTTCTCCCACTTCCTCTGCTTCTCCACCCAGTTGGAGTTTAAGGGTTGTTCATACAATGGTGGACAAGGTTCAACGATGTGTCCTGCTCCATTCTCAATCAAGAATTTGAACAGGAAGGCCAGTAGGGAACAAAAGAATTGTTCGATGAAATCTGTGTAAAATTTCTCTTTGATAGTTTCCACAGAAGTTTTGTCTTCGGCTACTTGTTCCTCACAGAAATCATCGGCGATTTTCTCAAACCACTCCGACAAATTTGTTCGGCCTCCTCAGATCATTTTTTCCAGCAACTGTTGTTCTTTAAATGCATCCGTCTTTCTCATCCAGAAGTTGCTTCAAGAGGTGGGGCACTGATTCGACAAACTTTTCATGAGTCTCTGTGAAAAATATTTCTTTTGCTTCAGCGACTGTTAATCTGTTCCTTCATGCGTAATTTTGCAAATAGTTTGCAATTTTATGTTCCCACCAGTCCTTAATCGCCCACTCTGATATCAGATGTGAGCATATATTTCAGTCATGTACTACCAGCAACAGAACCAATGTTGTAATCTCACAGATCACATAAAGTTACCAATAATACATACTAAAACATACATAAATATAAATAGAGACAAGAGACAAGATCGACATTGCAACTCGAACGCCACAGATTGTGGCCAAAATCATCGCCATCACACTCACATTAGTAGGTCGAGGCAGCGACCTCAAACTAGAAATGTTGGAGTTCGTTGACACAATTGCCACCGATGGTCGAATCTACAGATGGGGGGATTATGTCGCCGACATGATCAAAACTATTTGCAAGCGATGCCAAGAGACGGGAGGAATCATCAAGTTCCCCTCCCTCATTCTTTGGATCGTTATGTACCACCTCTGTCCCGAAGGAAGCCCAGTCTTCCGGTAACCCTCAAATTTTGACATGTATAGGTTTAAACCCTTTTCCCAAAAAGAAACCCCACATGAGCAGACACTCGTTTATATTTAATCCATCTGTAGATTCGACCATGAGTGGAAATTGTGTCGACGACCTCCAGCATTTCCAGTTTGAGGTCGCTGCCTCGACCTACTAATGTGAGTGTGATGGTGATGATTTTGGCCACAATCTGTGGCATTCGAGTTGCAATTTTCCGGATCATCAACCCTTTGGAGTTTTTCCCAGATGGAGATCCCGTAAGTTCTTGGACCAATCCTTCCTTGATTCCAATTGGTACAGGGTTTCCTTGGTTAGACAGGCCAGTAAGTTTGGAGATGACATCCCTGGCAATTTCGATCGGTTCGTCGAAGTAGAACCGACCGTTGTGGTATTGGCTGATGATGAATTTTACGGCAGCTTCTTTTGTCCCACCAAAGCTTTCCATCAGCGGTGCATTGGCATATCCAAAGATGGTGCTGCGTCATACTTTTTTGGTTTCCTGAGTCATTTTCTTGTCGACAAAGGCCCATTCTTGAATTTCGGCCCAAAGTTTCTACCATGAGCCCTCCTACACTTTAGCGTTTTTTATGCTTTTAAGTCTGCGGACCAAAGGTGTATCCGCAGCCTGGATCTCTTTAGCCTTAGTTGATGATCTGGTCTATTTGGTGGCTATTGTGTTAGATTGGTCGAAGTTACTACCGGTTTCTTGGCTTTTGGTCGATTGAGTATGCGAATGCTCTGTGTAAACGCGGCGGTGAATGAACTTTTGACGGTCCAGTATTTATAGGCGATGGTGCGGTTATGTGCGGTAATGGATGTATTAATGGCGAACTTGACGTTCCAGCTGCGATGCTCGAGTGTGAACTAATGGTGGATTGCTTTCGGCAGTCGAGGTCATAAATGCGCGATGGGACTTTCGAGGTCATCAGCCGATGTCAGTGCTAAGAATGGTCTACAGGAAAGGTCGAGGAAGATGGTCAATGGTCTTGATGTCGGTTATTGAAGTGAAGATTTCCTGTTATGGTGTTGTGTCTGTGGTATTATTTTGGTTTTTTGGATTTTTAGCCTTTTATGGTTTTTGGTTGTCGGTTAGGGCCGTTATATGATTTATTTTTTTTTTTTCAGTTTATGTAATGTTTTAATCGAGCTCCATTAACGAGCTTCTAAAATACTTGGCCTTGCATCGTCCTTAGTCAGACTAAACCATTGGGATGTATCTCTTCGACAACATAAGGTCCCATCTATTCTGTGTGGAGCTTCTTGGTTTTTCCTTTGAATCAACTATTATAAAGTAGGGCAAGGTCACCGACTGACATTTTTTTGTTTTTGATGTTGTGGTCGTGCAATGCTTTCCGTTGTTGCTTTTGAATCTCTTGGTGTTGTATAGCCATAATTCTGTGTTCTTCCAACTTACTGATGAGAAAGAATCGATCCTTTCTTGCATGTTTGACGTCGACATGTAGTAGTTATGCAATAATAGGTGTCTGCGGTCGAAAATGTAGGGGAATGACTGCTTCTTGGCTGTAGACTAGTCGAAGGGGGGTTTGTTCGGCTAACCATTTATACGCTGTCATGTACATCCATAAGACTGCAGGGATTTTCTCGTCCCAGTCATCTTTATCGGTACTGCATATTTTGGTCAACCCTTTTGTTAATGTTTTATTGAAAGCCTCAATCGCTCCATTCGACTGGGGATGATATGCTGTACTTCATCGGTAGTTGATGTGAAATTGGTCGGTCAAGTTTTTGATAGTTTTGTTGATAAAGTGTGTCCCTTGGTCACTGATCAATGTTAGTGGGCATCTAAATCTAGTGATGATGTTTTCATAGATAAACTTAGTGGCTACCTCACTTGAACATGTATCGACAGGTTCTGCTTCTACCCATTTGGTGACATATTCTACTGTAGTGATAATATATCTTGCACCTGATCGTTTGGATGGGATAGGAAATGGTCCTATGAAGTCTATAGCCCAAACTTTGAATGTGAGACTGGGGTTTACTGATATCAAGGGAATTTCTGTGCTCGACAGAGGTCGACCAATTCGTTGACATCTGTCACATCGACTAACAAAACTTTTACAATCTCGGTGGAGCGTCGACCACCATAATCCTGACTGTTGGATCTTCTTTGCAGTTGTGTCTGCTTGGAAATGTCCTCCTGCATGTCCATACTGTGCTTCATGCATGATTTGGTCGCATTCATGTTTGAGTACACACCTTTTGAGGATGTCGTCTAATCCCATTTTGTTTAAAAATCCATTGATGAGGCTGTAGCATGCATCCTTCATAGCTAAGATTTGTTTTTTCTTGGTATTCAGACCTTCTGGTGCCTCGTTGGTTTCTAAGAACTGAGCTATTTCTTCTAGTTCTTCTGGCACTGCTTCTATGCAAAATAAATGTGCATCCGGTAAGTCATCGTCGAATCCTATCGGTTCCTCTCCTATGTCTATGCGGGATAGATGGTTGGGCCTGACATTTAGCTTTCCTGGTCAGACAACGACTTTGAACTCAAATTCTTGGAAAAGAAGTAGCCATCGACAAATCCTTCCATGATGGAGTGGTTTATTGACAAGGTACTTTAGGACTTGATGGTCGGTGTAGAATGTGAAGGGATTGGCTAAAAGGTAATGTCGATATTTTTAGAGGGCAAAGACCATACCTAAGGCTTCTCTCTCTGTGGTCGAATAGTTTTGTTAAACCTTATTTAATTTTTGACTGCTGTAAACTATAGGGTAATCCATACGATCATCCCCTGGCCACTCCGATGCTTTAGATTCATTGATCAGCCAGCTTCCTTCTTTGAACTGTGAGAATGTGGCAGGGAAGTCGGCTGTAGTCATTCTGTCGAGGTCTTGTTTGTCGGTTGTTGCGACTTTGAGGATTGAGTGGATAGGTTTTGTTGTCTCAATGTGGTTGGATTTCCATCTGAAGATCTTCCCTTTTGTTTTTTCATTTTCTAATTGTAAATGGGTCATCTGTGTTTTCGAATCGATTTGTATATTGTTACAGTCCTTGATCTGTCGATGGTCTAGGGAGGATTGTTTTTTGGTCGGTTGGAGAAATTGTTTGATTTGTTGTGCTGTCTCAGTCAGATTTTCGTTTGGAGGTATGAAGTTGAAGTCTTTAATAAAATTTTCACTGAGTTCATGCCAAACGAAGGTTTCACCTCTAGCTTCCTCCTTGTACCATTTATTGGGTAAGTCGGCTAGGGTTGAAGGGAACAAATGTGGCCAGGCTCGCGCGTCCTTGTATCCAAGTCTTCTCCACTCCGTTTCACAAGTCTTCATATGTTCTTCTGGGTTTTGACCTTGGGTAAAGACAGGGATCTGGGCTTGCTGGGTTAACTTCTTTCCACCAAACCTCTCGACAAATTAAGTCGAAGCAGTTGTCTAGGTCTGTAGTTTTGTCTGATGGGTGTCCCACCATCTAGCTGCTTAACCTATAAACATCTCAACTAAGCTTTGAAGTCGGCCATGTTCACCAATATTTTTAGATACTTGTTCAATACGCAGGAATGGTGATTCCCTCTCCTTATAACTGGGTAGTTGTGTAGTGTTTAAGTTGGTTGGTTGTAAGGTGGGGTGTTCCCTTATTTTCTTTTGAAAGATTTTGGGGATAATTGAGACTATGAAGCACTCTCATGTGGGTTTTTTTTGTACTTTTTGTATAGTCCAGCACCCTCTTGCTTGTGTTTTGTAATTTTCCATCTCCCAGTCATACAATTCGGCATCGGAATTGTAACCAATTGAGTCTTGGTTACCTAAGTTAAGTTCTCCATGGATGTTTGGTTTTGTATAGTCTGTATTGTTATGGATCTGGTAAAGTTATTTGACATCGACTTCCTCATCAATTGGTTCAATCCAAGGTTGTCCTTGGGATGGATGAATGGGTACAATAACCTTTTGACCATTTCCTTTTAGCTTGATTCGTTCCTTGTCTAAGGATATGGATGCTTTCATCTTTCTTCCCCAAGGTTGACCGACTAGTGCTGGGAAGGAGCTAGATCCTTCTTTTGGGTCAATAATTTCAAAATCAACCTTGCTCAAGATTCCTTTGATGGTTGTTTCAATTTTTTTCCAGCCCCAATGGGTTCAATTTGACCTTGGTCAGTGAGTTTCAGGTAAATGCCTGACTCGTAGAGTCGCGGTCTGCCCATCTTTTCCCATCTATCCCGGGTCATGATATTTACTTGGGACCCGAAGTCAAGCACGACTTATCGGATGTGGTAACCTTCCATTTCCAGGTCGATAAGTGGGTCGGCATCACTTTTGTCCTTTTGGTTCAAGCTGAAGATGTTTTTTGTTTGTTTTCCAAGGTTGGTACCTTTTATTTCATGCAATATGTCAATGAACTGAGCTACGGATTTGTCTGTTTGAGTGAGTTGGATTAATTGATGTATTGTGTTGGGTTGACTGTTAACGATGTCCTCTTGTCGTGCAATGTCGTGAAATATGTGGGTTGCTTCTTGATATGTTTGTTTTTCCCTCATAGGGTCGGGATAAACATTACTGTCTATAGTTTTTCTAATTTCAGGGTTATCAGGTCCTGTTTTTGTGCCTTGTCAAGTTACAATATGGAAATTTTTAGTAGTTATTACATCATGCTTTTGCACACAAGACAAGATATTAACATTTTTCTTGGTATTAATTTTCTCTAAAATAGTAGTACAATCCTCAAGTGAGTGATCGCCTACTCCACAGTGGGTACAAAATTTCATATCAATCCTGTCCTTGTATGGACAGTCTGCATACTGGTGACCTTCTTTGTAACATATGAAGCACTGGGTAGGTCGACACGGTTGTATGTCACGATTCCCAGGGAATTAACCTCTTCCTCTGTAACCTTGGCGTCGATTATCGTATCGGTGCTCATATCATCGGTTTTCGTATCTTTTTCCATTCTGGTCATTCGGTGGATTGTTTTGCTCGGTATGTTGCACTACTACATTTGTTTGGTATACCACGTGATAGTTCTGTCGATTCTTTAGGCTTAACTGATAGTCGGCGGTGTTGTGAATTTTGGTTTCGCAAATGGCGCACCAGGAAGCCTTGCCGTTCTTCATGTTAAATGGGAAATCTGTTGTAGAGTGGTCTCCGTGTTCCTGGAAAATGTCACAAAATGATTTGGTCTGTACAAAGCGGACGTCTTGTCGACTATATTCTTGTCGACAGTTATCTTTCGAGTGGCCATTTGTTGAGCACTTAGTGCACTAGATCTCCTGATCCTTGAGGCTGAGCTCCTTCAGAGACTTCTGTACATTCTCTAGCTGTTTTTCCAGTCTGTGGTCCATGGGGTATGCGGGTATATCTTTGTCCATTTCAACCTGAAGAGATTTTGTTAGTGCATCCTCATACGTTTTAAACATCTCTAGACTAATATGTCGACGTACTTTTTGCGATAGTCCTACAAGAAACCATTGAATTAGAAACTGTTCATTAATAACATAATCCAATTGGCTTAGTAAATCTTTCCACCACTTGTTGTAGTCACAGATGGATTCTCCTGGCTTTTGTGAAGTGGTTTTGAGCTTCTTCGTGGCCAGATGCTTAGCATCAGGAGTTTGAAAGAATGATAAGAATTGCGCCTTAATCTTGGCTTTTTTCGCTCTCGGTTGTCTCTCCGAAAAGGTCATGTACCACATCAATGCCATTTTCCTTAAGGCTCCTGCGAACTGTGCCACTTGTCAGTCTTCATCTATAACCTGGTTGGCTTCCTAGGTCGACTCACAGATGAACCAATGTCATCAGGGGTCTTCATCTCCCTCATAAAGAGGAATGTGAGCCGATTTATGACCCATGCCTGAATCACTTTCACTACTCTCAGAAGTTGGCGGTGGTGGAGGTGAAAGTGGTGGGGTTGTTGATGTAGTCGTTCGGTCATCCAGTCTTCGTCGACTGTCAGTCGGTTGATGTTGAATTCTATTGTCGATGGTCCACTGCAACTTTGTGTTCATAGGTCTAATTGTTCGATGTCTTCTAAAGCTGTATTTGGTGGGGGGGCGCTCCTTCATGTGTCAGTAAGAGCAAGTGGATAATTCAAAGGGAGGGTGCCTCTTGAAACTTCACCCAGTTCCCTTCCAGCGGTCGACGTGTAATAAGGTGTCAACCAGTGTACGTTTCGTCTCCTAGTCGGCTCCATATAGTGAAGTCACCAGATCGTAGTCGGAGGTCATCTTTGACAATAGTCTGTATTCCAGTACACGGATTTAATGAGGAAAGGGTTGTTCCTTCATTGGGGGCTCTTGATTGGAGAGCTTCTGGCTACTCTATCCACACTTCTTCCTCCATAGGGGACACTTCTTGCTCCATGCCTTCTTCATGTCGATCATGACCCGACTCTGGAGGATTCTGTTCGCAGTTGTTCTCCCTAGGGTTTTTTCCTCTGTGCAGCCCTACAGCTCTTTCACGTCTTGCTTCCCTTCTCTGTTGTCTTTCGTCCCTTTCTATTTTCTGAGTGTCTGACATACTTTCATAGGATACTATTGTCTTGAGGCCCTCTCTGGTCGACTTCTCATTACTGGTGACTACTATCTGGTCTGGGATGACTAGGATCCACTATAATCTATCTCCGACACATGACCAGCTATCCCCCCATAACCTACCTGATGCTTTTAGAAATCCTATATAGTGCGATTTATTTGCTTAAAAAGTATTCCCACTCCCTTTCTGCAATAAATTTCTCCCACTTCCTCTGCTTCTCTGCCCAGTTGGAGTTTGAGGGTTGTTTGTACAACGGTGGATGAGGTTCAACGATGTGTCTTGCTCCATTCTCAATCAAGAATTTGAACAGCAAGGATGGTAGGGAACACAAGAATTGTTCAGTGAAATCTGTGTAAAATTTCTCTTTGACAGTTTCCACAGAAGTTCTATCTTCGACTACTTGTTCCTCATGGAAGTCGTCGGCGATTTTCTCAAACCACTCCGACAAATTTGTTCGGCCTCCTCGGATCAGTTTTTCCAGCAACTGTTGTTCTTTAGTTTCGACCGGCTTTCTCATCCACAAGTTGCTTCAAGAGGTGGGGCACTGATAAGAAACTTTTCATGTGTCTCTGTGAAAAATCTTTCTTTTTCTTCAGCAACTATTAATATGTTCCTTCGTGTGTAATTTTGCAAATAGTTTTCAATTTTACGTTCCCACCAGTCCTTAATCGCCCGCTCTGATATCATATGTGAGCATATATTTCAGTCATGTACTACCGGAAATGAAACCAATGTTGTTTTCTCATGCAGGGTTCCTTTTTGGAAAAATATAATATGGTTAATCCTATCTGTTCTTGTCTCTTGTCTCTGTTTATATTTATGTATGTTTTAGTATGTATTATTTGTAACTTTATGTGATCTATGAGATTACAACAATTATGTATAGTGGATTTTATGGTTGCAAGGTTTCCACTGGATTATATCATGTATGATAGTATGTGATTGGCATGCTTAATCAAACACATCAACCTAAATATGTGTTATACCCAAATCCTATCACCAACATGTGATGAGATCTTTAACCCCTATGTTTGCCCTAAATCCCAAACTTAGAGTGGAAACTTGCTCTGGATGTTAATTCTACATGAAAAAACCTAGCACTGTGCTTTCCCTTTAGTTGATGAGTGGTACCTTGTTCAGCACTGCCTGAGTCCTATTGTAGAGAAGCGATGCCACCATGGATGTGCTTTGTTCTTGAAGCGGTTCTCACCTAAACTACTTTGTCATAAGGGAACAAAAGCGGTACCCTTGGTAAAAGTGGAAAAAAAGAGGATTCTCGAGGCTTCTAGAACATGAGCCTCGTGTCCTCCCTTATCCCTATCAATATGGGTTAGTTGGAGTTGATATCCATCTTGGTAGGATCTTAGAGCCACCTCACCCACAATTCTCTCAACTATCCCTATCCATTGAGCCTTATAAATACAAGCTCATATCCATAGTTGAGAGAGAGAACTGAATGGTAATGTTAAGTTGTTGAATTGACTACCTAGCCCAATCCATTGGAGAGAACAAGAGAGCAAGTTGAAGCTATCGAGGATGAGGTGTTTGTCTTGTGGAGGAGTTTGTCAACACTATGGCAATGGTTGTAAGCTTCTTCATTTATTTCTTAGTGCAAAGCTGATTTTTGTCCCACGTATTTGTTGTACTGATCTCGCATGTATATGTTACTCAATTCCTTAGTCACTAGTATGGATGTGTAAATAATGTTCTAGTAGCTTTGATGTTCTTGTTTGTTTGACATGTTCTCTAGGTACATAGGTTCGTCATCAAAGCATTATTCCAGGTGTTTACAACATTCAGGGAAGGTTTTCACCCTTTGTCATTCATTTATTTGTTCTATATTTGAACCATTCAGACCAGAGGAATAGCTTCTGTCCGTAGAAGGTGCAATATTCCTAACAAGAAATCTAGTGACTCTATTAGGGATAGATTTTTCTTGTTCATCCTCAGTTTCTGAACTACTCTTGTCTGAATCCAAGCTCCAGTATCCTATCTTTCTAGTCACTGTCTACATCTGATCTACTAAAATTTTTGGTTTGAAATATTCATATCTCTTTAGATATGAGCCACCTTAACTTTTTGCACTCTGTATTGTGGTTGATTCATCAATTTTTATGATTTTTTTGACATTTCAAACTTGATTTTTCACTCTCCTAGTGTTCTAGGTTATTACAAAGAACCATGCATGTGCCTTTGGAAAGAAGCGGTGCCACTGCCTAAGTCCAGTTAGTAGTAGGTGGTGCCACCACCTGAATCCAGTGATAAAGAATCGGTTCTACCTCAAAACTGCGTGTTAGCAGCTTCATCTATGCGGTGCCAGGTAGGCCCTATTCCAGACTTTGTATTTTGATTTTTGTGTGTTTTTGGCTTACTTTCTGATGAAAAAAAAGTGTATTTAAAAAAAAAAGCTCCCTCACAGGGTCATGAATTGTATATTCTACAGTCGCTTTGATTGTTGTATTCTTTCTACATTCAAAGAGAGTTTATGTTTCTTGCATTGGATTTTGCGTTCTTTTTCTTGCTTGGAACCTCTTTCTCTATTCTGTAGATACTAATCTTTAGAATTGGGAAATATACATTTCATTTTCTTGTGTATGATTTGGTTTGTTTTGGACTTGGAATGCATGAGTGATCCATGTTGTTTTGAGTCTTTCTTTGCTTACGAGGATTCTTGTTTCCTTTTGCATGCTGATTTTTTCAGTGCTTGGTAGGAAAGATTGGTTCTTCGTTTCCTTATCTATTTCAAAGAGAAGTTTTAGTTTTCTCTCTCCTCTTCTTTATTCGCAAGCAATGTTGAACAATTTTCTTATTGTTTTGTGCATGATTGTTTGAAATTCTAGATCTTACTTTCATTAAGAAAAAATATTTCTTTTAGCTTTGCGTGCATTAGAGTTAGTTTTGTTTGGAAACGTTAGTGAGATAATCTTTCCATTAAGTTTTTATGCATCTTTTTCAAGCATCAAAAGATAGGAAACATTTTTGGTTTATTTATATTTGATGTTCTCTATATCTCTTTTTTATTTGCTTTGAAGATTGTTTGGGGTGCTTTGATATTTCACTTTTCATTTGAAAAGGTAGAATTGCATTTGCATTTGGGTGTGCATTTTTGGGAATAAAATTAAATCTATCTCCCTCTCTTAGGTAGAATTTCATTGAAGAGGAAAACTTGCATTATCATATAGATCACTGTGCATTTTCTTTAATTTCAAGTTTTCACTCCATGGTTCCACCTAAACACACAAGATAAAATTAACGGTAGTACTAGGTTAAAACTTTTAGCAATTTGAGTGATAAGTTAGAGACGTGTTTGGGCATCGTTAAATGTAGGAGCTGTCATAGGCTTGTCCACACTACAACCCAGGACTCACATGGTTCTTCCACATACCATTGGTATATTGAACGACCTTTCACGTACTATTTAGGTATATAGAAAGGTACTTCACATACTCGATTGTATATCAGAAGGCCCCTTGTGAACTGGTGTGCATTAGAAAACACTACTACCGATTTGAGCTCCCATGTACCTAGCGTATATCAGGAGACCATTTTTAGGAATCCTTAAACCATCTAAGTTATCCTTTTGGCCTGTCCTATGAGGTTCCTGACTCTTATCCACTCCTTTCACATGTTTTCATATTGCTTTTAGTTTGAGTAGTAATTTCTTATGCATGGTAGTTAGGGGTTTTTTAGAGAGTTTAGAGATGGCATCCCAATCTGGGACTACCACTCAAGAGGTCCCTTTCCGAGGTGTATAAGTGAAGGTATTGGTCCTCCCTTTATTGCCACTCTAAATCTTCCTAGGTTAACTACAGGATTACCAATCTGGCTGTTTAATCCAATAATTCCTATTACACATAATGTCTAAAATGTCACCTCTCCTCTGAGAGAGGATCGACCTCAACCTAATCCTATTCCTTCTCCATTGGTTGTAGCTTCATCCCTTTATTCTTCTTCACTTGACCAAAGCTCTATGGTTAGTAGTAAGATGGATAAGAAGAAAAAGAAAAGAAAGGCTAAGAAGAAGAAGGATAAGAAAGAGAAAAAGCAGCAACCATCTACTCTTGATGGTGCCCGTTCTAAGAGAACACTCGGAAAACCAAGTTCCCTTGTAAGCTTTGCAAGGGGGGCCACCTTCTTAAGGAGTGTCCCAGTCTCTCCTGTGTACAAGAAGAGTGGTCTAAAAGGTCCAAACTATCTGTGTCATCAACTTCTCATCATCATGTTGACGATACACCCTCAACCAGTGACCCATTGGTAAAAGGTCGTAAAGGTAAAGTCTTGTATCATTTTTTGATATGCAAGGCTATGCATTGTACTTTTATTTGTCCAAGCATGGATGAAGCTTCACATTGGTTGAAAAATATTATTGATCATCAACAGGTCATTCCAACAAGTGATAGTGAGTTATCCCTCGATTCCTCGTTGGTTGACCAAGTGATCAATTCATTCTTATCTATAATTGATCCCACTCTTCCTTAGAAAAGTGAAGTAGTCGAGTCGATGTCATTTCCTCCCAATACCACTCTTTCATTAGAGAGTGTTAATACTGAAGTTGTCTCTTTGACCAAATATTCGTCTTGTTCTTCTCTTCCAGTAGAGAGTGAACTGAAACCTGTTGAAGTTTTTATGCTTCGTTTCGATTGTTCTCGACAACAGAAAAGTTTGTCTATTTTGACAGAACCCTTTCCAAGTAATGAGGTTATTTCCTTTGACTGGAGTAACCTAACAATCTCATCTTCATTTGAGTGTTCCTTTCCAGATAGTTGCGAATTTTACTACTAGGCAGATACTTCGTACTATTGTTGATGAAGGGGCTTCTATTAGTATTCTATCCTCAAATGCTTGGAAATATTTAGGTTCACCTCAGCTTATGCCATCCACTGATCAGATACTGGATTTTAATCGCAGACCTACTGCACCTTCAGGGACCCTTCCTTATTTTCCTATTACATTAGGAGGGAAAACTGCCTGTATTGATGTTATGGTGGTCCAAGGTCCTTTAGATTTCAATCTGCTCATTCGACGTGATTATGTTTACGCCATGAAATCCGTAGTGTCCACACTCTTTAGAGTTATGCATTTTCCCCATGATGGGAAGATTGTGACCATTGATCAGCTTTCTTTTGTTACACCTGACCATCGCATTACTCCTAGTAATCAGACTGCCCTGAATGTGCCTCATGTTCTTGTGATTCCTTCCCCTTCTTCTAGCTAGCTTCTTCCCATCATAGGTAAAATGGGGGGCATGGCTCTAGTATATGGACATCATAATGGAGCTAAGCCGCTAGCTTTTATGTAATGGGGACACCTACCAACCTCTGGATATCATGTTCAATAGGAGTAGGTTCGAGAGCATAGTTTACTTTTGGTTTCAGGCTCATTAAAAAATAAAACCACTCCTTAAGCATAGTTTACCCTTTTGGTCTCAAGCTTGCATAAAAATGAAGCCATGTGGTGAGCATAGTTCCCATTCTGTGTCAATATCGTTAAAAAATGAAACAGATCCTTATGAGCAAAGTTCCCATTCTATGTCAAGCTCATTAAAAAACGAAATGGATATCCTCAAGCATAGTTTACCGATTGGTTTCGATCTTGCATAAAAATGAAACCAATATTCAAGAATTCTTTCAACTAATATTCGAGCTCGTTAAAAACAGTAAGATGGTGTTGAGCTTACTTTTCATTTTTCACACTCTGGTTAAAACATGAAAAGTGGTTTGAGCTTAGTTTATTATTTTTTCATGCTCTAGATTCAAACATGAAAAAGGTTAATAGAGTCCTCTTTAAGCTCTTTTTAGACTCTTAAAATGTGAAAAGATAGTCGAGTACTTGTCTTCTTCATACTCTTAAAAATATTTGAAAAGTCATCTCTTCGATGGTAGGTTATCTCTTTTTCAGTTCAAATGGACTATTTATGAAAAAGAAACACTCTAACCAATCTTGACTAGAAGAGTTCTCTAAGGTATTATTTTATATGTTTTCGGGCCTTAGGGACTAAATCATACAAAAAAGGACCCTTTGGAGTCTTCTTCCATTTTCGTTCAAACTCTCTAAACATGAACGATACCAAGTTAATTGTCATTGGACTTGTTAAATTAAACAGTGAGAGACCCTCTTTTAGGAACAAACCTCTCCTTTCTCAGGTTCGTAAAACATATGAGTTTGGACTTGTCTTTGGATGAGCTACAACGAGTGTTTGTTACCCTCTTTGAACTCGTAAAAATGAAAAGCATCATTCATCAACCATGATGGGGGAATTAAGGGAAGGGAATCATTTTGCAAATAAATGGCAGTTTGTCATTACCTTTGAACATGGCACTTGTCTGCGTATCATTTTAGTCAATCAGGTATTTAGCTGATTTCTATGATGATCCACTTTCATGAGTCATGTCACTCCTTTGAGTCTTTCAAAAGAATACATTATCCACCATTGCACTATGTGTTTTTCTGGTCTAGTCATGCTACCAAGTCTTTTGTCGTGCCTCCCAATGTTCAAAGGGAAGTTGAAAAAGTTGACCTCTACAGTCAAAACAGCCTTTGTGTCCATACTTTTGAGTCAGTATTATGGTTACTTCACTCACATCATTCCAGAACTTTGTTCTGAGTTTCATGTCGTCGATGTTGGATTCATCATGGCCCTCCTTCAACGAGACTATTCCTATCGACATCAGCTCATCATCCAGGAAATAGTATTAGAAACAAATTTAGTACCTTGAGATCTATATGCCTCAATGACATATTCTCTCACTCTCAACACAGGTTCACATCATTGACCTTTGATTGATAGAATTGACTGGGTGTTTGACACCAAGACATCTATTCACACTCAGTAGATTGTACTAGGGTACCTTGGAAATCACCGACATCAATGGTGATCTCCCTCGCACTTAATAACAGTTCACATCATTGGCCAGTAATCAAGTGGTTTCTACCATGTTCGACTTTAGAACATTGTAATCACATGGATATAATCGTACTTTGTGGAAAACGAGATGAAGACCCTGGGGACTTGTTTAGCACTCATTGCTTTCCCCAGGTTGTAATGGAGTTTTGTATATCAAGCATGGACCCACATTTGTATATTCGTGTCTATGCTCAAATTTGTGTCTGTACAACATAGATCTGCGTTGTATGTCTAGTAGCTATGTCCAAGTTTGAGTCCTCTATCACATGGATCTACATTGTATTCTAGTAGCCATGGTTGTTTATTCCTCTCATGGGTCTACCTTGTATTGTTATGCAACCATGAGCTAGTTACATGTCTATGGGTCAAAAGTATTGATGTATTGCAAATGCCTACTCAACGACACTCTCTGATCAAGCTGAATCTTACCTCGAAGTGACAACTTGTTCTCTCAAAGCTCTCGCTTATCGTATCCCTGTAAGCCTCATGCTTTGGGGGGCATTCTGTTATACCCAAATCCTGTCACCAACATGTGATGAGATCCTTAACCCCTATGTTTTCCCTATATCCCAATCTTGGAGTGGAAACTTGCTTTGGATGTTAATTCTACATGGAAAAACCTAGCACCAGGATTTCCCTTTAGCTGATGAGTGGTACCTTGTTCAACACCACCTGAGTCCTATTGTAGAGAAGTGCTACGACCATGGATGTTCTTTGTTCTTAAAGCGATTTTCACCTAAACCACTCTATCATAAGGGAACAAAACTGCTACCCTTGGTAAAAATGGAAAAAAAGAGGACTCTCGAGGATTCTATAACATGAGCCTAGTGTCCTCCCTTATCCCTATCAATATGGGTTAGTTGGAGTCGTGATCCCTCTTGGTAGGATCTTAGACCCACCTCACCCATAATTCTCTCAACTATCCCTATCCATTGAGCCTTATAAACACAAGATCATATCCATAGTTGAGAGAGAGAACTGAATGGTAATGTTATGCTATTGAATTCACTACCTAGCCCAATCCATTGGAGAACACAAGAGAGCAAGTTGGAGCTATCAGGGATGAGGGTTTGTCTTGTCGAGGAGTTTGTCAACACTAAGGCAATGGTTGTAAGCTTTTTCATTGATTTCTTAATGCAAAGCTGATTTTAGTCCCACATATATGTTGTACTGATCTCGCATGTATATGTTACTCGATTTCTTAGTCACTAGTATGGATGGGTAAATCATGTTCTGGAAGCTTTGATGTTCTTGTTTGTTTCACATGTTCTGCAGGTACACAGGTTCGTTGTCAAAGCATTATTCCAGGTGTTTACAACATTCAGGGAAGATTTTCACCCTTTATCGTTCACTTATTTGTTCTGTATCTGAACCATTCAGACTAGAGGAACATCTTCTGTTCACAGAAGGTGCAATATTCCTGAAAACACTATGTATCTTCGTGTTCGTAGAGTCTATTTTTGAACTTTGGTGTCTTGACCTTAACCAAAAAGTACCCTTCGTTCAAAAGAAAATATTTGTTAAAATCATGGGAAGAATCTATACCTTATTTTAACACTTGGATTAGGAAGTTTCATCAAAACTATGAAGACCAACTTCGATATTTCGGATAGAGGCAAGGGATTTACCATGTTTGTTTATGTATTTTAGGGAATATATGAATTCTACTTGATTTTTTTTTAGTTGTATGGAAGCTTGCAATATAATTAACAAACTTTGCATATTTGTTAATTTTGGTTTGGATTCACAATGATGCTTGCGAATATATATATCTGAAAATAGTGAAGTTCATTTGTTTTTTATGAGTTAATTGGGGTTTTGGTTTACATTAGGCATGTAAATTAGTTATGCAAGCTTGCAATGTGCTTGACAAACTTTGCATATTTGTGAATTTTGGTATGGATTCACAAGGATGCTTGTGAATATGCATATGGAAATAGTGAAATTCATTTGTTTTTTATGAGTTAATTGGGGTTTCAGTTTCCATTGGGCATGTGAATTTTGGGTGTGAATTTTGGGTATGAATTTTGGTAAATAATCAAAATTATTTAATCTTTATGATTAAATTGGGGACTTGGTTTCCATTGGCCAATTCCATTGGGGTTTTGGTTTCCATCGAGGTTTTTGTTTCCATTGGCCATAAATTAATTTATTTTGGTTTAATTTTTTAAATTAAGGAAAATAAATTAATGAACTTAGAGAAAAAAACATGAGAAGAAATGAGGAAAATATCTCACAAAGAGGAGGTTTCTCCAAAGGTGGAGGTGGATGGGTTTGGCACACCCAAAAATGCATTCGCCCAGTCGATATTTGCTCCGTCCAAGTCCAATAGCCCTGTGATGTGGCGAAAAAGATGTGCTTGGCCCATTTTAAAATAAAAACCAGGTTTTCCAAAATGGAGGCACAATTTGCTTAAATAAAATGGAGGCGCACTTTGGTTTACTATCCTAATTGGCATGCCTATTGGCAGTCTTGGGAATAGGCTTGGCAGGTTTGGGATTGCTTGTGATGATTTCTTTTTTTTGGATCAAGAGTGATTGACTTCAATCCAACATTACTTCTAAAAAGTTCCCTCAACTTTGTGCACTCACCTAATAGATAACTCATTTTCTAGGAAGGTTATAATAATTAGTAACACTTAGGTTATGACTTGCAAACTTCACCAACCACAAATTAAATAGTTATACTAATATATATATTAACTTGACATTAAAAATATATATTATGGAATACTTCATGCTAATAAATATATGCTTAAAATATATTTATCTTAAATATCAGGGTAGGTTGGATGGATGCTAGATTATGAAGTGGTGTATAAAACCATGATTCAATGAAGCCTTCCGTCTCCTCTTTCAAACCTTGCAAATGAAGCCTTCTCGCTGGTTGCGTATATGGAATGGCACCTTGGGAACTTGAACTCAGCCATGCATATGAACTTAACTATACTTAAATCCCTATGAAGCAAAGATAAGTAATGTACGCACATGAAAATGGATTTTTTTTCTTTATAAACACTGGTAGCAGCTTAGGGAGGAGGGAGAGAGGGTTTGGTTGGGTTTAGCGGGGCAAAGTTGATTAAATACTACATGCTAATAAATATATGCTTTCTTACACGTGTAGTTTACTTTGTCTCCATATACTTAACAAATAATACATACTAAATTAATAAATATATGTTACACTATATGTTACACGTGTAGTTTACTCTGTTCATATATTATTAGAACATTTAGAATATTGTTGTTGCTATCCTCATTCAATCCTTGATTAATTCCCACCAAACTAAAAAGTATGAAAATAAATTCTTGTGATCACCGTCAATATCCAAATTGCTAAACAGTTAATGGTGACATTGTTGAATATTCACTTAAATTGAATTGACAATTTTAATTTGAGAACACCATTTTTTTTTATCAGTATGCCAAAATTGTCATTTCACATTAAATAAAATCTGAAAAAATGCATTTATGGTTTAAATAAATTAATACTTCAACTCTTTATAATTTGAATAGTCAAGTTACCATAAATAGTGAATTCTGCATATTTAATTTTTAAAATATTTGAAATAGTTATAAAAGTAGGGAAAGGTTTTGAAATATTTTCCATCAAAATGTTAATTTAAAATATAGTTAATATATTTGAAAAACTTTAAATTTGTCTTTTTTATATAATATCCTTGTCCAGCAGCAAGGATTATGGAAATCGCTTTGGGTGATTGTATTATATATTGCACGGAAATCAAAGAATTTTAATCTAAGTATTTTAAGTTCTTATTTTCTTATGGGCAATAAGCAAATTGAGAGAATTATTTAACCTCATATCGAGGAAGAAGAGGCACTGCAATGATTTTCTATGGCGTTGTTTAACTAGGGGATTTTTTTACTTTCAGGCTGATTTTCTGCTCGAATCTGGTGAATTTAATCTACAAAATATGTAATTTTATGCAGTTTGTTGGTTGATTTTAAGCTTATAAATGAAATCAGGTGATAGAAAAACCCCCAAACACCCACACTTTGTAAGATCTAGCATTTTTTTTGAACATTTTAAAAATTCTGTGAAGTTCATGGCAAAAAACTGGTAAAAACCAGCCGGAAATTGAGGTCAAAAAGTCCCCTCTTTAGACAACTTGATTTTCTATTGTATCTAGTTGGTGTTTGGGCTTGGTGACATCTCAATGTGTTGGGCATTATCTATTTATGTGATGAAATGACCAAAAAAATCTGTGGCCTCTTCCATGATGTGCCCATTATACTTGTGCGTAGTTTCCATCTATGTTTTAAGTATGTTGTGCCTACCTGTATGTTTATCTCCATTTGTAAGTTAAAGAATAAATTGCGTATCATTTACATGTGTTGGAAACTAATTTCCAAGTGCCACATCATCAACTGTATCATCATTCCCATCTAACTTCTCCATTTTTAAGTTAAAGAATAAATTCCATATCATTTCCATATGTTTGAAACTAATTTCCAACAGCCACGTCATCAACCGTATCATCATTTTCATGTGAATTCACGTGAACTATTCAAATGGTAGTTGGCATACTAAATATGTTTGTAAATGTTGCTTTTGGGAGAATCCTCTTCATAGAAGTTTCTAGATAATTTTTCAATGTATTTATCCATGTTTCAAGCAAATAGAAGGCGACGAGGTTATGGGCATATGCTCACTTACTATTCGCTCTGCCGTTTCTCATCATGGTATTAGAGCCGAGGGTGAATCCGAGAAACCCCTTTGACTGTTAGAAAAATAATTACTGCCGTAGATAATGAGGTTAAGTATGGGTGTTGTTTTTACTTAATATAATTGACGAATCTCAAGTTTTACAACCAAGAACTAACTGTGGATGATGTTACATACTAACCTTGCAGCCTTCACCGATATTATGACCATTGCTACAATCGACATACATTATGATATATAAATCTTCCTGCGTATGTAAGTTGCACTCAGAAAAGAGTAAGGAGTAATTTTTCTATATGATTTACAAGGTTACATAACTCGTGAATGGCGATTAAAATATATGCAAATTAGGAAACTCTGATAATTGATTATTTTTGGGTTATCCACAATATGATAAACTGACCACCTCTGAAGTGCTTGCAGGCATGAGAAATTGTGGCCATGAGGAAGGATAAATCTTCAGGACTGTAATGAGTTAAGAAGATATGAGAAAGATCTCATGTGAAAAAGTTGTCACCATGAGTAAGTGGTGATCGAGGTAGTGGATGAAAGCTACCTTGTTTTCCCCCGGGATAGCGAGGGACCACTATGCATTCTAGGGACGCCTAGATGTAAGACATTTTGGTTAAGACTCATTCTGCACACATTGAGAGGATTGTCACAAGAGTGGGGGACTCTGTGAAGAGAATAACCTCTAGGCGTTGTGGGGGTGTGCGAGAACGGAGTGCCTCAGCTTGGTGAAGCACCCTAAAGAGCACAAAAAAGGAGATATGCCTAAGGAAGGGTATCGTCCTTGTGTTGGGTGGCTTGTATCGGTACTTGGAGTACTATTAGCACTTGATGTGCTGGGATGGAAGACATCCAGAGAGAAAAATGGTGAAGCGCCCTAAATAGCACAAGAAGGAGATACGCCTAAGGAAGGGTATCGTCCTTGTGTTGGGTGGCTTGTATCGGTACTTGGAGTACTGTTAGCACTTGGAGTGTTGGGATGGAGGACATCCAAAGAAATAATAATGCTAGGAAAAGGTATGTGCATAACAGGTAAACTGGCACATATATGTTTATTTAATGGCAATAGAACTGACATGTTATGAAAAGTTGTATAGTGTTGGATTCCTCAGTTATACATTGTTATCAATGTCGATGTTAGTAGACATGCATATATATGCTTAAAATGTAGGTTTGGTGACCTAATACCAACTATCAAGAGGGATTAATAATTATAAAAGCAAGCATTAAGAACCTGAAAAAGGAATGGAGATGAGGCTGGGAAAACAGGTAACACCGAGGACGATGTTAATTCAAGGGGGAGAGGATGTTCATGCATCCATTTATTTATGGAAGTGTTTCCATATATAGTTACTTAGATATGGAAATGTTTTTTTTTATAAACATCCACAACAATGTTTGTCCCTCTCCCCCTTGAATTAACACTGTCCTCAGTGTTACGTGTTTTCCCAGCCTCATCTCCATTCCTTCTTCAGGTTCTTAATGCTTGCTTTTATAATTCTTAATCCCTCTTGACAGTTGGGATTAGGTCACCAAACCTGCATTTTAAGCATATATATGCATGTCTACTAACATCGACATTGATAACAATGTATAACTCAGGAATCCAACACTATACAATTTTTCATAACATGTCAGTTCTATTGCCATTAAATAAACATATATGTGCCATTTTACCTGTAATGCACACACCTTTTCCTAGAATTATTATTTCTTTGGATGTCCTCCATCCCAGCACTCCAAGTACCGATACAAGCCACCCAACACAAGGACAATACCCTTCCTTAGGCGTATCTCCTTCTTGTGCTATTCAGGGCGCTTCGCCATTTTTCTCTCTGGATGTCTTCCATCCCAGCACATCAAGTGCTAATAGTACTCCAAGTACTGATACAAGCCACCCAACACAAGGACGATACCCTTCCTTAGGCATATCTCCTTTTTTGTGCTCTTCAGGGTGCTTCACCAAGCTGAGGCACTCCGTTCTCGCACACCCCCACAGCACCTAGAGGTTATTCTCTTCACAGAGTCCCCCACTCTTGTGACAATCCTCTCAATGTGTGCAGAACGAGTCTTAACCAAAATGTCTTACATCTAGGCGTCCCTAGAAAGCATAGTGGTCCCTCGCTAGCCCAGGGAAAAACAAGGTAGCTTTCATCCACTACCTCCATCACCACTTCCTCGTGGTGACAACTTTTTCACATGAGATCTTTCTCATATCTTCTTAACTCATTAGAGTCCTAAAGCTTTATCATTCCTCAGGGCCACAATTTCTCATGCCTGCAAGCACTTCATAGGTGGTCAGTTTATCATATTGTGGATAACCCAAAAATAATCAATTATCAGAGTTTCCTAATTTGCATCTATTTTAATCGCCATTCACGATTTATGTAACCTTGTAAATCATATAGAAAAATTACTCCTTACTCTTTTCTGAGTGCAACTTACATACGCAGGCAGATTTATATACCATAATGTATGTCGATTGTAGCAATGGTCATAATATCGGCGAAGGCTAAAAGGTTAGTATGTAACATCATCCACAGTTAGTTCTTGGTTGTAAAACTTGAGATTCATCAATTATATTAAGTAAAAACAACACCCATACTTAACCTCATTATCTACGGTAGTAATTATTTTTCTAACAGTCAATTCTGACTGATAGTGTTGCGGGCACATCCTGCCAGGTTAGCATATAGCATTATACAGCCTTCATCAACTCACTTACTTTCAATATCCATATCTTTAGATAATCAGACCCACATAAGCTTTTAAAAATGCCAATCTCAGTACGATCCAAGCAACAACAATGCTATGAAATTCTCAATGGATTTAATTCACAAGACTACCAACAAGATCCTTCCACCTAGCACTAGAATCCATTCTAGGGTTCTTACTAGAATCTAGAAATAGACATATGATATCGATAAGTATTCATTCCAGCAATTAGTCTATTTGGCTACTAGATCGATACCCAAAATCAAAATACCGTCCATGAGCTAATCAAAACATAAAATAGTTCAAAACTCTCATCCAAGCACAAGGAACCATTTCTAGAACATTTCACCAATAGGAGCATGCTTCTATTTACTTAATGATTATGAAGATGGTAGTTATACAAGACTTTCAGGTATGTACACATCGTTCACTAATATCAAGAAACATTTCGCCAATCTATCTCTTTAAGGATTTCAACGCTCAATCCAGCATTATCATAAGCATACAGAGATGGTGTTTAACTTGTATTTATATATGTTACTTTAGTGAATTAAGCAATAGGTTTAAAATACAAAAATTTAATACCTTTGTTAATAGACTTAACCATAAAATCATTATCAACTTTCAATCCTTTATTTTCTTCTACCAGGTCAAGAGAAAACTAATCAATAATCAGAAGTAGTATAATTTTCAGGCATCAACTACAAAAACAAATTCAGAATTGATACCTATGTAATCGATTTAATTTGGAAGCCAAATAAGGAAAATTATCACCCCAAAAGGTCAATGTCGGCAATCCAACAAAATCATGTTTACTGTCAATGTTATCAACCAAATTTCCATGGACAATGAACTCAAATTTGAAACAGATGATACTAATGTTAACTAACGGCATTCACTTTCAAGATTCATATACTCGATGATCTAGTTTTAGATGTCAAACATGGTTGTCATCAAACCACCAAAAATGTTATGATGAGTAGATCAAGTAACCCATGACTATGTCAATAACCTAGGCCATGATACTTACATTTGGTCATTCATCAAATTATTTAACTACAATATTAGGATTGTGGAATAATTGCAAGTATAGGACAGCAGAGAATGTGACTCATTAGGCCTTTAGGTATATGGGAACCCCTTTAATGCTACTTTTTAACAACACTAATAACTGAGTGTTACAAAGTGATCATACCTCGTGTCATTAACAACAATTTAACTCCCCATTATTATCATAGAAGGTACTTTCACCAACCAGGGTTTGTCTAGGAAGACTCCTATACCTTACCAATAATCTAATTTGAAACAGTCGTATTAAACTTCCATAAATCCTTTCGAAATAAAATCAAGGAAATAACCAGATACCTGTGTACTTACGTTGTTGGCTTAACGCAGAAGTGGAAAACAATGACCATGACCATATTTTGTGATATGAGAAGAGGTTCCTCCTTCTCCTGAACAACTATAAGGTCAATAAACATTTGTATTGGGTACAACTTAAGGTACTTGGATTGGCCGAACAATATGAACTTGTTGATTTTCTCTATCACAAAGAAAAACTCAATCGTTAGTTAAAACGAAACATGCGAAAGCATTTTGTGCCCAATAGGCCCGAGCATTTCAACTCTCAC
>LPNX010592566.1:69715-89610 GCA_001517045.1 Pseudotsuga menziesii | reverse complement strand
TGCCCACATTTTCCTTATGTCCAACCACCTATCACTACATTTCAATACATGATGCACTAATATATGACTTGGCAACCAAAAATAAAACTCCTAGCAAATCTTTAACACGTCCAATAGTGAAAAGGTTCCTACTTATAATAGGAGTACATATGTAGAAACATTCCTCAAACCTGCCCTCTGAGAGTGGTGATAAACCTGGTAAAACTTCTTCTATAACCACCTTAAGATCATGTTAATTATGCCTCGGATCACCATAAAATAAGAAATAATTAAACAATATTACTTAACAAGAAGGTAACATAAAAATACATTCCTTAATAAAACAATCATTACAATTACTTCTGAATGAAACTAGGGTGACTGAAAACGTCCTATGACTTTTCCTCCCAACCATTGGCTCTATTTGGCGTAGGTTTTTCCCACCTAGAGCCACCTCCGAGTGGGAACGAATCCACTAAGGTTCGGAAGACAGTTTACACCTTTACAAAGCTTAAACATCCTATACAACTCTTAAAGTGACCAAGTCTAGGGTTTATGATAAGGCATTACCAAATATTGCACACATAACATTACTCAAAGACTTATACAACATTTTGCCAATATGCTGTCATTTTCTTCAGATAAAAGTTCATGCATCCATTTATTTACGGAAGTGTTTCCATATATAGTTACTTAGATATGGAAATGTTTTTTTTTATAAACATCCACAACAATGTTTGTCCCATCCTTTATATTTATAACCCAAAGTACTAAATTCGCTCTAACTCTAAATTATCAATGAAACACTTTTCCCCACCATATAAAAAAATATCAAGCATATTTAAGGAAATTCCAATATGAACGTTATGCAAATTACTTATAAATAGAAATTCCCTTCCATTTATTCGAGGGGAATTTTTCACTTTATTTATAAAAGGAATTTCACTTAAATCTACGTGCCCTTATAGTAAGGTTTTACAAAAATCTGTGTGATTACAAGTGCTATCTCTCTTTACCATATTTTTAATTCACCATATGAACGTATGTGCAAATTCCTATTTCACTTTATTAATTCTTTTGGCCTTAAATCATAAATCTTATTGAAAACACTTTATGAGACTTTTGCGATTTTACTATATTAATTACATTGGCCTTAATCATAAAGTTTATTGAAATCACTTTATGATACTTTGCATTAAGCCAAAGTAACCCTGGCCATGAGTCCTATTCCATAATTCATAGTAATCTTATGAACATGCACGTAACAGAAAATAATGAAGTATGCCGAAGGTGAAAAATAGTGCTATGTTGGACTGTAAGCGTCGATAAGCTTGTGGGTGTCCTGGACCTAGTCAGCAAACACAGGGACTGCAAATCTCAGCTTAGAGCGATACGATAGAATTCAATTTCAAACTTAAGGCACACACAGTCTTGGCATAAGGGTAACGGAGTTTAGAATCAAATGATTCTCTGCCAGTAAGTGGAACAAATCGTGTGGGCCGTCTATATAAAATTTTGCAGCTCAAAACCAAGTGATGGCTCTTAGATACACAGCAATATAGTTCTGGAATAAATATTCCCCGATCAAATAAAAAAATAGTGGTTCACATATGGCAAATCACATAGGAAAAAGGAAACAATCCTGGTAATGAAATCACAGCAGGGGTTTACTTTCTAGAGCGATTATTTAATAGTTCTAAAACAATGCATTGGGGATCACCAGATGGATCTGCATTTGCAACTGTGCGACTACGGGTAAGGTGAACTCAACCAATGGGCTGGTAGTCTGCAGTTTATGGAATTTATTTACCACAAAGGGATATCAACCCATTTACCTTCACCTACGAAAATTTAACTAGAACAATAGTAAAAAAAAAACTCAATACTGTCAGAACGTACTCAGTATCGCCACAAGCGCATACCACAGTTTTCAACTCTCTAATATTTAAATAAAGCGGACCGAAGGTATTTCAAGTACTGTAGTTTGTTCTAAGACAGAATAAAACAGAGATCGCCAGGACGTGTTCAACAAAACCTAGAAAGTACAGCAAAACCACGGCAAGAAATAAACCTCTAGGTTCACCAGTAATGAATACATGCCAGAAAGAGTGCAGGTAAAACCGTCCTTTGAAGAAAACCAAAAATACAAAAGGTCACGATTCCTACTTACAATTTTATGCAGAGCTACTGCTAGCAGACTCACGCTCTTCTCTGAAAATGGATTCTGCTCTTCTCGAAAGCCTCCACCCACGGTTCCTGTTGTAAGATTTTCCATCTTCCAAGAGGCTTGCCTCCTTTTGCATTTTACCTCGTTAATATGGTTGAGGTGTTCTAGTTTTCTTTTCTCCCAACGCATGTGGGATTAATACGCTCACACCTTTTGTTTAAAATAGATTCATAATTTACAATTATGTTTTTCATAGTTACGAACTCTGTCGTTAAAATTTTCCCTCTCCCTATGGGTTCGAGGGTTCTTTTCCTTTATTCACGTTGATGTTACACCTTTCTCTATGCTAAGCATTCTTAGTTAAAAAATCATTTTCTCTCTTTTGTATTTTAAACTTTCTCATTGTATTTATACATCGTGGTATCACTTGTTTTTATGCATAAAGCATATCTCTTGTTTTTACACATAAAGCATTTCCCTTTTCATTATACTAACCTTTTTATATATTTGTGATATCACATTTGTATTTATGCTAAAAGAACTTTCATTATTTTTCCCTTTCCTCATCTTTAAATATATCGGATTACATCAAAGTCCATATATAAAGGTCTTATATCAAGGTTAATATATAAAAAGGCCTTATAGAAGTCACATGCCTTCTAGTCTTTTCTTCGAGGAATATATCAACCTTCATCCACCTAAAATGTGTAAGGAGTGAAAGGGTTGTTGTATTCATCAGAGTTGCACAACAGAAGCTCAATTCATTTTGTAGGCTCAGCATCACTCAAAGAGTTAAAGCTCGAGTCATTTTGTGGGCTCAACATCAATTAGGAGTTAAAGCTTGAGTCGTTTTGCAGGATCAACATCAATTTAGTTTGAATTTTGAAGGTTGTAGGCTGAAGAGGATGTGAGAGAATATTGTGGTGCTATTGATCTATGAAGCCATGACAAATTCTTTGGAGATGTGGTGCTGCTAAAGCAATAGCTTAAATAGAGGTTGATTATTTGCTTGGTTGAATAGAAACCATACCTGAAATTGAATAGACAAGCTCTGTTTGCTTGCAAATATGTTGGTTTGAGAGCATTGAGACCTCTATTATAGGCATGAAAGGAAGGGAAGGGGTAATTATTGGATTTAGTTGCCCCTATTAGATCATGTGCTCCTATGCTCCCTTCTTTAGCTTCCCTTGTTGAAGGTTCTTTTGTGGAAGCAACCGACTGTGAATTTGAGGCTGCAAGGAGGAAGCCATATAGGCAAAAGAACACTTGGTTGATTTTTCCCTAAAGAATATGTGTAGCTATGTGCAGCCCAGAAAATGAAGAACTTGGCAGAACAGACCGTAGTTTGTGATAGAACTTGAGGTCGTATCTGCAGAGAAAGAAAGGTATAAACAGAAGTCATGTGGCCATTTTATCTTTCAGGTAGAAGAGTGTGATTGGAGTGCCATTGATAATGAAGTCTTCTATCATCGGTTATCAGTAGTCTCTCTCGCTTATTGGAGAGCGAATCCCACTACAAACATTTCAACATCCTCTGTGCACTTTTATAAACCTTGTTCCATGTGTAAAGTGTTCAAGATGAGTTGCATTCTGGAGGTATTGAGAGCAAGTTATCATCCCCATTAAGCCTTGTGGTGAGGTGTTAGAGTTGTGGAGAGTTGCTGGTAGAAGATATCGAACCTGTTGAAGCCTTGCATTTGAGTTGAATCTCTGTTTGTGAAGAAGACTTGGCTCTGTAAGTTTTGAGGGGGAGCTGTCATTATCAGTTGAAGCTAGTGTTGGGTCATAGCTAAGCCCAGTTAGAAAACTGCAGTCATGGAAAAAAATGATTATGAAGCTGAGCTGATATTTATTGAGGAGTGGCTCGAAAATATCATTCCTATTAAATCCGATGATTTAGTAGTTAAACATGAGAATAATATTTGAACCATGGAGGTTTCAAGTGAAGCAGTTCAAGCTGCTAGAGATCAAGAAAATGAAGAAAGTTGTGCTTTATTTAATGTTTTAACCGTGTGTGTTTCTGCAAGTTTTGGTTTCAATTTTAGAGCTGGAAGAGCTGGAGTTTTAAAGCTGCCATGCAGCATAAACAAGAAGAATAAAGTTAAGATGAAATTCACCATGAATCCAACACATAAATGGTTCAAAGTCTTGCACCGTTGGAAAATGAAATAAAATGACCTGGTTCTGAAAAGATTCAAAGAATATGTTTCTTTTCTTTTCCAATGTTGTATACCATAAAAACTTCTAGTTTTTTTGGGGGGGGAAGATGATGATGGATGGGTGTATGTTGTATAAATTTAATGTTTATGTTAGTTGTTGATTTATGAAGAATGAATGTTGTAGAAGGATGTATCTTTTTAAGCTTTGTGATATTTGGTTGATCCTATGCCATTGATGAGTGGTTTGTTGAAGTCTTCCACTTGTGGGGAAGGAAGAGCGTAGAGTAAGCCTCTGCCTTTAGTATGGAGTTGAGAGAGCATCTGTAGCAGCAAAGAAACCATAAGACTCTCCAATTCATGAAGAGCTCTAAGTCATGAAGAGCATTATGCTGATGAATATTCATGAACCAGCAGCAACAACAAAGAAATTGAAGAAAAAAATTTGAAGTGTTTCTTGATTTTTGTAAATCGTGTAGTTGTAATCTGGCTATTGAATTTAAGGAGTTTTGGAAACTAATTTCCAACATCCACGTCATCAACTGTATCATCATTCCCATGTGTTCACGTGAACTATTCATATGGTAGTTGGAATACTAAATACATTTGTAAATGTTTCTTCTAGGAAAAGCCTCTCCATAGAATTTTCTCGATAATTTTTCAATGTATATATCCTTGTTTCAAGATAATAGAAGATGACGGGGTTATGGGCATGTTCTCGCTTACTATCCATTGTGCCATTTATGATCAACATACCTGCCTAAGATGTCTTGTTCCTTGAGCTAGTAATTGAATACTAGACAAAGTTACCTATGTGGGAACAACGCATATTAATTATTGGTTGATTCTCATATCATCTCAGTTGATTTTGTCAAAGTCTGTAGCATGTTAGTTTTTCTCTGAAAGAATGAAGAGTTGAGTTCTCTCATATATAAAGTAGTTGAATTAAATTTCTAAAAATAAGTTTATAGGTAGAGAGTTATTACAGTTTCTAATGTTAAGCTAGTAGCTTCACAAAGAACCATTTTTAGTCTATATATATAAAGAAGATTTTAAATCAAGAGACAGAGAGATAAGAGAAGAAGAAAAAAAACTCTTTGGAGAGTTCAAGAGCTCAAGGTATATCATTTTGAAAAGTGTTGAGAGCCAATAAAAGGTGAAACATATTTGTAAATTTTCAAGTTTATATTTACAGCTCATTTGGTGACCTTTTATTTTCTAATATCTCATATATAATTAATGAACTAATCTTACGATTGAATTTGAGATCTAGTTCCTCCTTTCATCTTCTGAATTATTCTGCTTCCAACTTGACACTGCCACGTGTACCTTCTTCCTTCGTGATTTGACTTCCTCTCTTCCTTCAAGTTTATCAAGTTGGATTTTCAACCCACTAACAAATTTTCTTGAAACATTTAAAGATTTTTTTTTTCATTTGACTTATGTCTGTTTACTTATTCTATTAGAATAGAAATTTCTTCTTTCAAGTTTAAGATTTCATCTTCTTTAGTCTTTAAGGATTTTACACCTTGATCCTTTACGGAAATCATTGCTTCCTGTCTTTTGGACTCCTTAAGTAATTGTTGTAACAACTCATCTTTATTCTGAGCTCTTTCCATTTCTTTTAAAATTCACATAATTTTACTTTCAAGAATATCGAGGTCATCCCTTGATACTTCGACAGATTATTCATATTTTAACCCTTTGACCTCTTCTAGTAGTGCTAAAACATATATCTTAAGCTTCATTATATATTGTTCTTCATCTGTAATAGAGAAATCATCCTCACTATTTGAATTGATGTACTATGAATGTATAGGGGATTAAATACCTTCATTAATGTCATTCTCAAACTCTACTTCTGTTGAGTGTGAGTATTGCATGTTTTTCACCTCGACATGAATGCGATTCTCCAACCTAAGACATGATTCTTTAGCAAATGTTCATTGTCCGATTTTTTTTATTTTGATCTGATAAGCTATCTAATATAGCCTTAATTATTGTTGAGTGGTTTCTCTTGGCTTCATTTTTTGCTAAATGTTTTGACTAGTTTCTTACAGTTGTAAGTTTGCATGCAATTGTCTCCCAAACACCCGGTCCTTTTATTTTTAGATATCCTTTCATTCTTTCTCTCCAAGAAGAGTAGTATGTCTCATTGAAGAAAATATCTTCATTTGTATTCAACATTGATTTCACATCCATTTATGTTCTCAAGGATATCCCTCCATTTGTTAGTTGTTTTATGAAGTAACCTCACTCTGATACCAATTGATGAACACATCACGTACACTAAGAGGGGGGAAGGGAGGTTGAATTAGTGTAACATATATGCAATTAATTTTATTTGTTATTTTGCATGTCATAATTGTTATGTATAATAAACTTTTCACTATATAAATAATTAACATCACAAGCCATAGACACCAAGAATAATTTTGAATATTTGATAGATCTTTGAATACATCAGTTTCAAAAGAAACCAATCTGTAGGTTTCTAAGCACTAACTTAGAGATGAAGGATATAACCCTTGGAAGAAGACCCATATTATAAACAGAATACAACATTTCATGAGGAATCTAATACTTGGTGCAAGACCAAGCTTGTAGACAAGATTTAACATGTTAGTTGTTCTCAAGTTAACCTAAGAAGTATGTAGTTTCTCTTGTTTAAATCTATTTTATCTTCACTATAATTCAACTGAGTAATTCCATTCTTTTATTTTTCTCAACCTATTCTAGATATTGTTTCTTGTCATTCTTGTGACTCCGTACTTTTCTCTAACTGAATTTATTCACATTAGGCTTCAATCATTCACTTCCTCCTACATCTTATGATTTTTCTTAAATAGCTTTGCACTCACTTCTTCCTTTGTCCTTCAAATTTTCTTTGGGTGGGATATTTTTTTCACTTCACCAAAACCTATTCCTGTGTGAAACTTGCAAAATTATCTTTGTGCTTGACTCAAATTGAACAACTTTGCACCAAAATATGTCTTCCACTCTTTTTTTATTTACACCACTACAATTTACCACTTGGTTGTGTACTTGGTTCTGATAAATTCACATTGCAATCTTCCCTGTTCTTCAACTCTTTTTTGTATTGTGACTTGTTAAACCATGACTTGTGACTTTGATGTACATCGAATCTGCTTATTCTTTTACTCTTTTGATCAACTAGTCATTTATTCCTCCTAAACCGAAAAGATTAATTAAACTTCATACTATCCATGATTTCCACCACACCCCCAACAAAGTACATTAAAATCCTTTTTATTTATATCACTTCTCATGTCCACATGAGGGTCCACATGTTTATTTTATTTTCTTAATTTAATCAATTGACCACAACGATTATTCGAAGAAGAAGGATTTTCTACTACAATGAGGGGCTTCTTTATTTTGGTGAAACCATGTCTTTCTGCAACACTTTGTTGACTTGTTTATTGTGTTGCAAACTTCGATATTCATAATTCAATATAAACACTTCAAGACACCACTTTCTTTGCATTTGTATTTACTTTGACTTATCCAGTATCTGTGCACTTCAACAAACTGATAGTTTCTGCAATCTAACATTTTCTTGATATCTGCATTCTGTGTCTTTCTGGTTGTTTCACTTGCTTTATTTTATCACTCTTATTTCTCCTATTTGTATTGTTTTTGTACTTGCCGATTTCTTATTTTTACTGCAATATTTATGTTTAAATTTTTTCAATATACTCCTTCAAACTAGATTCAAGGCCAACACAAAGCCCAACAATCTCATATAATAGCATTAAGTCAAGGACAACATCCTATGTAATAGAACCAATAAGGCAAACATCATTTTTTAAATTAATCATCAAGTCCAAACTTTTTGATATTGATCATTAATTCCAACCTATCTGGCATTTAACATTCTATTTGAAATCATTAACAACATTAAGTTTAACATCCTATTTGACATTAATGAAAACATTAACAACAATTCATGTCTTTGAAAAATTAAAGGGATTTAGATCACTAGATTTAAATTAGTTTGTTCAACCCATTAATCTTGTTTGGTTACTAACACTTTCGTGCCAACAAGCCTAGACAGACTTTGTTGAAATATTGTAACTTCAAATAATATTCTATATGTATTTATTTGTGGTCCCCGATGGTCCTACCGGGAGAACCACTTGTATTACTTTGTACCCCGATGCTCCTAATCGGAAGAACTAAGAAGAGTCATGAGGCAGTCCCCTCTAATTGTAAAGGTGGTTCATTAGCACCCCAGTGTGGTTACTTGAGCCTACATGTGTAACTCGAGCCTACATGATTAACTCGAGCCTACATGACAGATGAGTTAACTTAAGTGAACGGATGAATATAAATAGAGGTGTATTGCTCCTCATTTGGAACACACACTCTCACTTGTGTAGCGCATTAGTGGAGAAGAGAAGTAGCTGGAGAAGGAGGAGGATCAGGCTTTGATCTCCTTTCTGGTTTTATCTTTTATCTTTTATCTTTTTGGGGCATCTATATTGAGGAAGCTTTTGCTGGGTTTTTCCCTTTAGGGTTTTCCCAGGATAAATATTTGTGTTCCTTTTGTATGGTTGTGCTTGTCTATATTTCAGTAATCCTGTTTATATTCTTTTGTTATGAAAATGAAATGAAGTACTGATGTCTTAGCTAAGCATATGAAAATTTAACAGACTTACCCTATTGTAGGCTGATCTACCACACCACTGCAACCATCTACCATCTTATTCACTCCCTCTTTCGAGGGAGGTCCTTTTGGAATATGCTAGGCTTGTCTCTAAAGTATTCAAACTTTACACAAGATAGAGGATTAGTCAACACATCTACTACTTCTTCCTCTATAGGAGAATACTTGATATTTATAGCTCCCTTCTTTACCATATCCCAAATGTAATGATATATAACTTCGATATGTTTCAACTTGTCATGAAACACTGATTTTTCTATCATCTTAATACAAATTTGATTATCGCAATGGATATCAATCACATCTATCACTGCATCAAATAATCATGTCAACATCTTGCAAATCCATAATGCTTTGCTACAAGTTGAGCATGCAACAATGTATTCAGCTTCTGTCATGCTAACTGCAATATTGGATTGCTTTCTACTAAACCATGAGATCATGCCTTATCTCAAACTAAAAATACATCCTAAAGTGATATTTCTATATTCGACACTTCCTTCCCAATCTTAATCTATAAATCCATGTAATCTGATCTTGTCATTTGATGCATATATGATACCATAGTATAAAGTCCCCTTTAGGTACCTCGTCACATGTTTTGCTCCTACTAGGTGAATATGTTTAGGATTCACCATATATTGACTCAGAGAGTTTATAGAAAAACATATATTTGGTATTGTATTCGTTAATTTGATTAGAGAACCAATAATTTGTCTGTATAAGGTGGCATCTATTGTTTTTGAAGGTTCATCATTCAATAGCTTCAATTTTTTTGTCATTAGAGTAGTCATAGCCTTGCAATCCATCATCCCAAATCTCTTTAGGATTTCTATTGCATATTTTCCTTGGTTTATGAGACCCTTTTCTAGATACTGCCATATTCAAAGACCTAGAAAGTAGTGCATCATTCCAAGGTCTTTCATATAAAATTTTGTAGTGAGATTCTTCTTACATTCGTTGATGGGATTATATTCACCTGTCAAGAATAAATCATCTACATATAGTAGTAATATCATAATTCCATCACCCTCAACTTTATAGTAGATATTGGAATCTTCTTTACTCTTGGTAAATCCCAAACTCATCATGAATCCATCAATTCTTCCATACCATGCTCTATGTGCTTGCTTTAACCCACACAATTCCTTCTTGAGTTTGCATACATGATATTTCTGATCATCTATCTATAAACCTTGCGGTTGTTCAATATAGACTTCTTCTTCTATCAAGCCATTTAGGAAGGTTGTATTTAGTTCCATCTAGTGTAACTTCCACTTCATTTTGGATGTCAAGGAAAGAATGGTTCTAATTGAGGATTGCCTAGCTAATGGTGCAAAGGTATATCCGCGTAGTTGATTCCTTCCTTCTGGGAGATTCTGTGAGCTACAAATATTTCGTTGTACTTCTCTCCACAGATCATCAAGAAAAGAGGGCTAGGCTAACTTGCCTCACTAGGGAACATATATTGGTGGTATCAGTTTCTGAATCAAAGAAGTTTCACTATACAACCAAAATACAACCTCAATGGCAGCTAATGGAAATTAGGGTTCCATGCTTGAAAACCCTAAAATACTAAAACTAGCCATTTTGGTGTATTCTCTATATCACTATATTGGAGAAGGATCAGGAGACAAAAATTTTATAGGTCGAAGACACATTCCTTATGTACCATTTGTAAAAAAATTGGCCTCATATTCACTATATTCTAGGATATATGATTCCTCCAAATCAGGGTTCCAGCCTCTCCCACGATTCATCCCTAAACATGACACCTAGGGAGAATCGCTATATCTCAAGCTACGAAGGTCCAAATGAAATTTCATAAGATGTTCCAGATAGGAAAAAGACTTTAATTTCGATGGTAAATGTTTTATACCCAAGAGGTGAAATAGTGACATGTGGTAGTTTGTACAATTTTTCTATGTTGAATAGTGCTGAATTAAGTCACCTTGGGAAAACTCTCATAAGTCCCAATTTGTGAAACCAATTCTTCTAAAACCTATGGTGTTGTAAATAGGACTGATGAGGATACCTCATTGCAAATTTTAAAAAATAGAGGAGCAGTACTTCCAAAGATACCTCAAAAACAATATCAAGAAATTATGTAGAAGAAATTGAAGAAAACCAGGGCATCCAATATTTTGCAGTTCTGATCACAGTTTGGGGAAAATGAGTATGCTTCTCATCTCACCTTGCAAACGTGCATATTTCTATCCAAACAGGTCTAAAATATTCCAAGTTTTGAAAATTAGGGTTTCTCTAACAAACACTAGATCGGCCATCTTCGAAACCAGAACAGACACCTCAAATTGGTAAGATCTAATATTTTTTCTATTTACATTTGAGGTTCTCATTTAAAAATGACTAATCACACCAGCTTGATGACAAGCTTGGTGAAGTTGATAACTTCCAAGTATGGAAGTATAGGAACTCCTTCATCCTTGAATACATTGACTTAGATCAATATTTTAGTAAGGAAGTTCTAAGATCCAGAGTGAGATGAGGGTAAGGCTAGAGCTAAGAGAATCATTGTAGATTCTATTAAAGATCATCTTAGCCCTCATGTGTCATCCTTGAAGACACCAAAAGGAAGTTTTCAATGCTATGAAAAATCAATTGAAGAAGAATAAGATATTGTTATAACCACCTTGAATGGCCTCCCAGGATCATGGGATTCATTCATTTGAGGAATGTGTTCAAGAAGGAAGTGATTACCTTCACTGTAATATAGGAAGAGTGCACACAAGAAGAATCTTGACTCATAATAAGAGAAGAGAATATGAGAGAAATTGAATATCAAGCTCTCACCATTCAAAGAAGATCCCTCAAGCAATGAGGAATATGAAGGATTCAATTCTAGAAGAACTTCTTATCCATATTAGCATTTGGATAAGAAATGATGATGTTATAAATGAAGAAGATGATGAAGTTGAATGCTCAAGAAGGAGTCTACCCACAAAAAATATGAAGATCAGTATTTGAATTGTCTTTTCATATATATATATATATATATATATATATATATATATATATTTGTTTATATGGCATTGCTTAGTTGTGAAATGTATTATGCATGATAGAATGTCTGCATTAGTGCACAATATACTACTAATATGTATGTTATGGGTAAATAGCCTTTAATGCTATACAACACTCCATTGCTACTTATCCAGGATGAAACCTCTTTGCGGACATATTGGGATTAGTGCACAATCTCAATAATGTTATGGTAGATATGGAAGCCATCTAGAAAGTTTATGTGTATACGAGATATGGATGAATGTTGTATTGGCTAAAATAGTTGCATTATTGTATCTTTTTGCATAAGAATTTTCCATTATGAGGATTCCTTATGAAATGTTTTTAACCATACAACTGGTGCATTTGAATTGTAGGAAATACCATGTACAATTGCCTACAAGAAAATAAGAATGAGATTTGTTCTAAAGAACAAGTGATGACAGTTCAAGATTCACTCTAATAAGCATACATGAAGATGAACTTGAATATTTCGGGGTCAAAGACACCATGGAGAAGGAAAGAGCTTCAGAAGAAGATAAAGAGAATGATAGATCCACCTCAAGAGATGAAGACCACCTTGGGCACGAGAAATAATACAAGATGAATAATAATATGACAATACTTTCAAAGAAAGAAAGATGCCTCAAACACACTCCAGTTATGTAACACTACTGTGTGACATCATTGATGCAGAGCCTTCCAGCTATGAAATAGTAGCCAAGAAGAAAGGGAAGGAGAGCACCGGTTCAAGAAGAATGATGTATAGGATGCGGTATCAAGACCTGAAGGGAAGTCTGTAGTGTCTTCCAAATGGATATACAAGATCCAACAAGTGGTAGATGGAAGCATCTAGGGATATAAAGAAATATTCGTAGCACGAGGCTTCTCACAAAAATAAGGCATAGGCTACGAAGAGACATTTGCAGCCATTGGAAGTTGAGACACATGACATGAAGACTCGTGTGCAAATTAAAGAAGGCATTGTACGGGCTCAGAAGGAACCCATGGGGTAACACATACATGAGGATCTTAAAGATCACCTAGAGTGATGAAGATCTTAACATTTGCTACAAGGTTGAAGACAAAATCCTATAGAGGATGACAAGCTCCAAGATGGGCGTGAGAAGAAATTTTCAAAAGGTTCAAGATAGAGGATCTTGGTATCCAATGAGCTTAGATGGATTCACATAATATTAGTAGTAGAGGAAGCTACTTGCAACTCCAATACATAATGTTTCAATACATAGAGTATGAAAGGCAGAGGGAGAATGATGCTCTGCTTTAGAGGGAGTGACAGCAAAAGATCTTGAGGTTTGACATGGTATGACATGATGGACAGATTACTAAACACTCTAGGATTTACTAAGAGTAAATCAGTTCCAACCTTTTCTTCAAAGTTGAAGACAGAAGACCGGTGATGCTCCTTTTATATGTCAATGACCTGTTCCTGACATGGAAAGAGGAACTCATTAAAAATGCAAGAAGGATACTTGCTACCGAGTTCTAGATAATTTTATTGGGTACATAATGCACTACTTTCTAGGCATGGAGGTGTAGTAGAGTGCGGATGGAATCTCCCTTGGACAAGGGAAGTATACAATAGAGATGTTGAAGAGGTTTGGTATCATGAAATGCAAGTCCATGGACACACCTATGCCATCAAACTTGAAGCTATTGAGTGTTGCTTCATGAGAGACAGTTGATGCCATGATGTATCATCAGATGATTGGGTCCTTGATGTACCTGATGAATACGAGACTAGATATTTTCTTTGTTGTGAACACATTGAGCCAGTTCCTGATGGATCCAAGATATGTTCACCTAATTGATGCAAAGCATATTTTGAGGTACCTGAAGGGTATAGTTGATTATGGGATTAAGTATGAAGTGAATCAGAAGATTAACTTGGAGGGTTAAGTGGATTCAGATTGGGTATACATTTCCATTGATAGGAACATCACTTGGGGGTGCTGCTTCAGTATGGGATTAGGTCTGATTTCTTAGTTTAGTAGGAAGTAGTCTTGCATGGTGCTGAGTACAGCCAAGGAAAAATATGTTGCCACTTGCTCGCCTATTTGTGAGGTAATATGTTTCTTTTTAAAACTACTATTTTATTTTATTGATCTGATTTGCAATTTTTGTATGATGCAGATAAGGGTAGTGAGCTCTATTATGTGATCCAGAGCAATATCTCTCAAAAGAGGGAGTGATGAGTTATAACATAGTTGATGAGACAGATTATCTGAGCATAAAATCCTGATGAAGCTTGTAGGTTTCTTAGACATAATCACTCATGTATGTTGTCCTTGGATGTAATCAGTCCTGGAAAAGCTTGCAAGTTATCTTTGGATGCAATCAGCCCTGATGGGATTCTATGCTAGAAATGACCACAGTGAAGTTTGAGTACTTCAGAGAGAAGCTTGGTGTTTTTCAAATCGAGATTCCTTCCAATGGGAAGTGATGAGTCCAAGAGCCTTTTTGGCATGGTGGCAGGATGGGCCTTCCATGGTCGGATGTAAGTGTTGAGACTTTCTTAGATGGTGGTAGGTTGGGCATCCCATGGTCAGATGTAAGTGCATAGCCTTTCCCCAGATGGTAGTAGTTGTGTCCTATCATGCTGATGAATGTAAGTGCTGAGCCTTTATAACATTATGGCAGGATGGGCCTCCCATGGTCAGATGTAAGTGTAGATCCTTTCTGACATGGTGGCAGTTTGGGCCTCCCATGGTTAGATGTAAGTGCAGATCCTTTCTGACATGGTGGCAGGATGGGCTTCCCATGATCAAATGTAAGTGTTGGGCCTTTCTGACATGATGGTAGGCTAGGCCTCCCATGGTTAGATGTAAGTGTTGGGACTTTCTGACATGGTGGTAGGCTAGGCCTTTTCGACATGGTGGAAATTTGGGCTTACCATGGTCAGATGTAAGTGTTGGGCCTTTCTGACATGGTGGCAAACTACGCCTCCCTTGGTCAGATGTAAGTGCTGGACCATTCTGACATGGTGGCAGGCTGGGCCTCCCATGGTCATATGTAAGCTCTTCGACTTTGCAACATGGTGGCAGGTTGGGCCTCCCATGGTCGTATATAAGTGTTGAGACCTACATCCAACATTAAAAAGGGTTGGCTTTGTATAACTTCCTATGACGATTGAAATTGAAAGATAGCACCATTTGCTCGAGATAGTAGGAGTAGTGATGATGATGATCCAACTTTGAGGATGATCCAGTAATGAATACTTGTGCTGATGAACTGTGTCAAGAGAATACCTTAGTAGTTAAGAAGGAATGTTGATGTATTTCTAACTTCAGAATGTATTCACTTGTATATTTTCTATTGTATTTAATTATACCCTGATGGAGATGTTTGTTCCTTCCATCAAGAGAGTCATTAATATAATATATTCATGTTAATTCATTGAGGCTAACCCTTCATTGTCCCCAGAGTTGATTCATATTAGGGTTATTAGACTCTCCTAGTAAGGTTAGCCCTGTAAGAGTAAAATTCAAGTGGAAAACAAGTATAAATAGAGAGTGAGACTCTCTATTTGGAACACACACTCACTCAATAGTAGTGTATGAGTGAGAGAGCAATATCTTGCACAAGTGAGAGAGAGAGAATAGCTGGCGGAGATCATCTTTGTGTTTTTGCGTTTTACTTTTTCTATTGGTGCTCATTCTATCTCTAAGGAAGTTGCGAGGTTTTCTCCTTTATGGTTTCCCCAAGGAAAATTATTTGTGTCTCTTGTCTCTTGTGATTACTATTGTTTATGTTATTCTTTCAGATAATATCCTAGATCATATTGATTAAATTGTAAAAATATAACATTAATGTCTAAGATCTATTTTGCTTTGATTTCACTATTTGGATAATGGTTCTTAGTATTCTTTCCATGTGAACAACCCTTGTCTAGTCCTTCATGTTTTATCTGAATCTCTGGTATACCTGTCTTTCATGTAAACCTCAACCATAATGGTGTAAAAACCCAAAACAACTTCTGCTCTTTCTTTCTGGTGCACTTGTCTTTCTCTCTCTTGCAAACTTGCTTGAGTGAGTGTATAAAAATGAAGAGGTGTGCCCCCCCCTATATATATATTTGTTTATTGACCCGACCTTAATCTTAGTAATCATGCCATTCTCATTTAAAGTTGCACGATTATAGCTGGTTGTAGGTTTATTTTAATCGATGTGCATATTTACATGATGCCCAAAACTATAATGTGTCGGATAGCACGATATACCATCGGCAATGATCCCTATCGCCGAAACATACACAACCAAATTGATGGTGGGGCTTTTTCCTTTAGTTCCACACCACGATTAATGACAAAATATACATCATGTATCTTTTAATGCAAACGGGGTCAAAACTAGGGTATTACAATCCTCTCCCCCTTGGAATAACATCATCCTCGATGTTCCAATACATAAGAATACATATACAATTTGCACATCCAAAATTTCAAAATTTTGCAGATCTGTCCCTCATTCAATTATTTTACTTTGAACTTTCAAGACCAAGCCCCTCAACTTCCATGAGCCTTTTTTGCTGGTTCTGAGCTTCAGCTCATCCCCAAGTCGAGGAACTTTGTGGCTGCTACCCTCTTTATGTTCCCTCGTTGGGCAGTCCCGGCGTAAATGATGTCCTCCGCATTTCCAACATTTCTCTGGCTACTTCATCTTTACTTGCTCAATTTCCTTTGAGTCTTCATGCTTGGAACGTTTTGTAACAGATTGCTTATATGAATATCCCATCATTGATCCACTTTCCTTGCCTTTACAGATTGCTCCCAGAAGGATTTTCACCTCCTTTTGCAAACCAATAGAGTTTTGCAAAATCTGGTGGTTCATCTCATTCTGCATTTTCTGTATCTTGATCATCTCTCCAAGATTCTCTTAGGTCCTGGCAATTTTTGAAGGAGACTTCCAGCCAAGTCCAATAGCTTTTGGTCTACTGCCATGATCAATGTGTACCACTGTATTTCTCTTTTCTCAACTATGAAATGCACCATTGAAATTCTATCAGACCAAGCATAATATAGGCATTAAAATCAGTCAATTAATTGACCAATTGGCATGACAGTCCAAGTCTCATCAAGGAGACTTTCATATTTTTCATGCCTTCTTAGCAGGCACATGAGCTCATTCATGTCCATTCTTGGGCAGGGAATTAACCATTCTGGCATTCACAATTTACTTTTAAGAAAATACACACATTCCATTTTCAATCATACATGCATTCAACAATCTTTTGTTTTCACAATACATACATACATATATATATATATATATATATATATATATATATAATCAAAAGGGCAAGAGAGAGCAGCAAGAGTTTTTCCCCTCTTTGTTTTGGTCCATCCTCAAACCCACACCATCGTTGTGTCTTTTCATGCTCTCAGCCTCTTTCACTTCACTGTGAATGCCGGACCAATCCTTCTTGGTCATGACACTTACTATCTCTAGTCTACTTCATACCTTTCAACCATGGAGCCTCCCCGCATGGTTTGTCTTGGGTGCTAGGACCTTCATAGTCATAGTAGCACCTTTTTCATTACTGCTCATTCTGAGCTTTTTAGGATAGTCACATGTCCACATGCACCTCTAGGATGCTTTCGTATTCCTCTCTTACAGCGATACCTATATTCAAACATTGAATAAATTCACATGTTTAGTTTATTCCCATTGGTTTTTACCTCATAACCAAATCATATACACATGCATATTCATAAGAAAGAATTTCAAAATAATCCAATACTTATCTGTATTGTGCGTTTCCTCATTGGTCCATAGGATCCTAATTCGATTTGCAATTCTTGGGATCACCTATGGACTTGGATGTTAGGTCAGCACGTAGACTGCTTCACAACATCCTTTTATATATATATCAGGCACAGTCAAGCCAACCTTTAGTTGGGTTTATCAGAATGTCTATAAATCACATATACTTTTCTCAACAATACACTTATATCAACAACCAATCATCAACCAAGCCAACACAGTTGGGTTTATCAGGCCATCAACAATAAACGACCATTTCTAGGTTTCATTTCCAGTAGTGAGCTCTAATTCCACTACCCCATGTCACACAAGATACCACTCCCTTCTCTGACTTGACAGTCCCTCAAGAATGTCTCCTTCTCTATGATTTTTAGTACAAGGTAGGATGAGCTCAAGCCATTGTCCATTTAGTGTACAATACCAGACTACATCTGTTTAGCCTGAAAACACAAGTAATATGTTTGTGGTTGCAAGGGATACTTGGAGAATGTGGCTTCAAATCAGAGTTTTCAACTATTATCTACTGTGATAATTAGAGCACCATTCAAATCTGCAATGATCTAGTTTAGAGACAACAAACCAAGCACATTGAGATCCATATGCATTACATCAGACAACTTGTGCATGATTGCACCATTAATCTACTCTTCTGTGCATCTTCAGAACAAGTAGCAAACATCTTCACCAAATTTTTTTGTGAGAATACCTTCAGAAATCGTAAATCACTACTAGGGATTACTGATCATGTTGTGAAGCATGATTGATGACAAGATTTCCAAAAATTTTGTTTTCCCTGTCCATGTTTAAGGGAGGATTTTCCCACTGGGGTTTTGCCTCTTTCCTTGGTTGTATGGACAACCAGTATGTAAAGGGTAACTAATCCTTGTTGCCCTGTAGTTTTCTAATATTTACTCATAAATTTAGGATTAATCAGGGATGTTAGAATAATCAACCCATAGTTACCTACCTTAGACATTAATTTTAATTATTTTTGTCTTATTACCTAGTTTCGTAGATTCCTCTCTATGCTAGTTGCCTTCTACAACTCCTAGAAGTCAACACATGCTAAAACTGAGTCATGGACCACTTGGGAAACATCCTAGAAACCATATTTATCATGTCTGCTTTATTCCAGATCCTCCAAAGCACATATCTTATTTTTCTGAAACGTTGCCCGTTTTATTGAGATTTAAGGCAAAAGGAAAAGCTAGACTAGGTGTAGTTCACTTGTTTTTCTGCCCACAACATCCTCCCTCCTTTTATCCTAATAAAAGAATGTATGAGTTTTCTTTCCATCCCTCTTTAGATTTCCTACTTGACTTATCCAATTCGTGAGCATCTTGGTGGATTTGGAAACTACTTTATGCACCTATGGGGGATTTGACTAGATTTAGGAAGCCTTCCTTTTGACCTTTTCGAATGGAATCCTTATGCATTCGAATCTCTCATGTAATTATATATTGCAGTAGCCTATTACTTCATAAGGTTGGCTATTGTGCATTTATTGAATACAGACTAGTGTTATGCTCTAATTTTAGTCTCCTTTGGTGTTAATTTTGCATGTTTGATTAGAAATTTTGTGAGTGTAATTGTTCTATCTCTTGGTTTCAGAAGAATTATGTATTTTTCTACTATAAACCTGACCCATAGCATGCAAACATTTTTTATATAACACATATCACATATGCGATATAACACATGTATGTTTTATCGCATATGCGATTTAGTGCATATTGAATATTAAAATTGACTTATCCATGCTTATCAAATATTAAATATCAAATGCATATCAAACTTGGACTGAAATATGTCAAATAACCTTACAATGGACCCCATACCAATGGTTAAGACCTCCAAACCTATCCTTGGACCATGGTAGTGTCTAAAGAACTATTTCTTGTCTGAAAATATTCATAATGGTTCCTATATGGCCATGGTCAACACCTCCTAAGCAATCTTCTATGCATTAAATATACTAATCGCACATATATCCCATATTAAGGCTAAATATCCCTTTTAAAGGGCATGTATAGTGCTTTAAGACTTGTTTATGTTACATTGTTGTCCCATTACCATGGTTAAGAACCTCCGACCCATC
>LPNX010592566.1:0-63769 GCA_001517045.1 Pseudotsuga menziesii | reverse complement strand
TGCATCTACATGCACACTTATCCCCAGTGTGTTTATGTAAATTAAACACATTGTTAAATATTAAAATATTGTACTCGTCTGAAATCTTCTTCGATGCATTTTCATATGTTTTTCGCACCAGTGCATGCCAATGGGTTGTATGCACCTGTAACTATGAAAGGTTATGTGGATTGGTGGTTATTTTGTGTATAAGTGCCCTAGCATGTCTTATTTGTTTAAATGCACTAGTTGATTTTGATATTTTTTAACCACCAGTGCATTTGACAATGAAATGCACTGGTGCACTTACGTAAATGGAAAGCATTAGTAAAGTTTAAAAATATAAAAAATTATCGAGTGCGAATGTTGTAACATGTCTCACTATTTCATTTGAGATGTACGCAAGAACTGGTGTGTATAATATATACACAAGCACCATTGATGAGAGATCAATTTGATTATTTAGGGTGCTTGTTCGGTTTGAATGCATCGAGGTAGATTATTCACATTGAACCCCACCGATGAGTTTGGTTATGTAATGCACTGGTATGATTAATTAAAATGAAGCACACCGATAAAAAAAACATGCAAAGGCATCTGACTGCCTAGTTTTTTTAGTTATAAAATGTATCCATGATAACCTCCATTAAAACATCCACTACCATTGATAGAGGTTGTAGAATTTTTTTTTTACATTGTTTTCCATTCTTGTAACACTAAAATCCTCCTCTATGGACTCCACTACAAGGTCTTTTCCTTGTAGTGACATACAAAACAATGCACTCAACTCAATAGTTCTAGAGACCCTCTAAAAATTGTCAACCTTGATTACTGAGCTTGAATTGTCTTCTATAGATTTAGAAGTTGCAACCTCTTTATATGAATTCCAACTGATTTTCTAACAACCTTTTTTACCTATCATTTTCAACTTTTAAATTTGTTTCCTTTATTTTTATTTCATAACTAATTAGATATCCTTTCTCCTTATTTGTCTTTTCTTACTCGGCCCTTTTTTGTCTCCCTTATACTGAGATGAATTTCCTCTCATTTGTTCTCTTACTTGCCCAACTGAATGATGAAAAACTAGCTTAATAAAATGAATTTTCTCATTTACATATTCTGTCAAACACTTAGAAAAACTAGGTTTTAATTTAAATTAATGGAAAGTAAAACCACACTTCTGAAATGTACTTCAAAAATTCTGTCAAATAATGGAACAATCTCTAAGCAGATGAACACAATGATTTTGGTCTAAGACCAGGAAAAACCCCAACTTGGCGAAAACACTAGAAATAAGATTTTGTCGTTAAACAAAAAAATTAAGAAAATTTTCAACAAAATTTTCAACAACACTTGAAAACATAATCTTCTGAACCCTATAGGAAAAATCTCCCAAAAACTACTTTTAACAAGCTCCCTCAAAATCTGTGCCAACACTATGCTATATGCTCACTATACGTCCTCACACGTGCATTGTACGGAATCACACTTCTATCACACATGTGGTACAGACTGTACTTTCTGCTGATTTCGGTTGGCTCAGGATTCATTCCAACCTGCAATAAATACAATTTTTTCCTGTTGTACAGTGTTGCCTCGAAAACTATGCTTACACGTGTTGTATAGATTTCTCAAGCTACAATAAATGTGGTTGTACCTTTTTCTAAGTGCATTGGGAATTGTGCCAAGGTATTTCTCTCTCTCCTTTGGTCTCAAACTTCCTTCTCTCTCTTCATTGATGGTGGGTGTATTCATGTGTCCTCTCTCTTTGTTTTATAATTAAGTTTTGTAACTACCTTCATCAACTACCTAATATAGGGTTGAAAATCATTTACAAAATCAAGGGTCTACAACTTAACTCACTTTAATAATTAAAAAAAAATATTATTAAATACATCATTTAAGTGTGACTCACTTTTTGCGTCGAGTGGCACTCTACAACCCAGTATGAGGGAGATCTTGTAACGTTATCTTGTAACATTTGTCGATATTATGTTTATTACTAAAAAAAAAACAAAAAACAAAAAATTTAATTATCCGCAAAAATAAATGTTGTCCACAAAAACAACCTAATATGGGGTCGTTGCTGTAATGTTCCTACCTAACAAAACAATAAAAAACTAAAAATTCAATTATCTGCAAAAGAAAAAAAGCTGGTCAAAAAACAACACAATATGGGGGAGATGTTGAAATGTTCCCTACCAAACAAAATAATAAAAAATAAAAAATTGAATTATCCGCAAAAAAAAAGGTTGGCCTTGCATATGGTTTTAAAACCATGTGCAAGGCCTCCTAAACAACCCATGGTTTTATTGTACATGGTTTTGGATGGCCTTCCAAATGGTTTTAAAACCATGTGCAAGGCCTCCTAAACAACCCATGGTTTTATTGTACATAGTTTAAGAGGGCCTAGCAAATGTTTTTAAAACAATGTGCAAGTATTAATCTGTCATAGTAATCTAGGGACTAAAACACAGTCTCATAAGAGATTTCAGACAACTAAGCATGAAAATGGCATAATGGTACTGTAGTAGAATGTTGCAGCTCTGTATAATCAATAAAATAATGATAGTACAATATAATGGTCATGCAAGGTGCATGAATTCCAATACCATTCAAATTCCCAAGGAGGTCATTCGAATTGAAGGAATGGGTGTAGCTTAACTCAATGTCAGCCACAATCGACACACTTAGTTAACCACTGAACTAATCAATAACTGACTCTCGCACTAAGTCCTTACTAAATTGGAGTGCAATAGATGACTGAGTATAACTAAAAGTAACTCATCACATGTAACTACATGTCCATCTGAAGGAGGTAGCACATCCATAACTCCAAGTATCCCCGATGGAGTTAACTAAAGTGACACACATCATCAAAAGTGGTTGTAGGCGCCAGTGTTAGCTCCATTTCATAAATAATGACAAAACGTAATCAAATAATCAATGGAGGCACCTTTACAACTTAGCTTAACTAACTGTAACAATCAGTTAGCAATTAGGAGCATTTATGTAACTCAGATCACCCCAGAAATGATCCTTGTTTGAAGGAGAAGGATTAGTTGGACTCCTTGACTGAAGGAGGGTGTGGGTGAGCTCATGCTGATGTCATAGTGTGCCCATCTGATGCCAAGTAAGTCAATTAAACTTAGGATAGTGGGTAAATAGGCCAAAATTGACCAAATAAGTGTGCATGTTGGGTAAATGACTCCAACACCCCCCCTTAAGCTATACTTAGGAGGAGTAAAATAATGCATGAAATTGTAGGGACCCAAAAACAAAGGCCACAGGTCACCCTGTACAATAATTTAAATCAATCAATGCTCAAAAATAAATCTAAGTGAGGAAAGAGGGAAAACCTAGTGGGAAAACCCCCCCTCAAGCTGAACACTGGAGAAGTAATCTGATCACACTAATGAAATCACCCCCAATAGTGAATGAAGGTAAGTGAACTTCTTCTCTGAAAATCTCTTAGTGAATATGTCTACAATCTGCTCATCATTAGGGTAGTATTGCATAATGATGGTCCTATCATGCACCAATTCCCTGATATAGTACATGTGTATCTCTACATGCTTGGTCCTCTTCCTAGTAACTGGATCTGTGGAGATATTAATAGCACTTTGATTGTCACAAAATAGGATAGTGGAAAAAGTACTACTAAAATCAAACTCTGAAAGAATTCCTTACAAGCAAACATCTTGGATGCAAGCATTCACTACTCCTCGGTACTCGACCTCCGCTACAACGCAATGGCGGCCTACTTTTTTTAGACCAGAAAATGGGGCCACCACAAAAAATGAATACATATCTGGAAGTAGAATTCCTATCAATATAATATCCTACCCAATCTAAATCTGTGTAACCAACCAACTCTATCTCAAAGTCTGCAGTATAGTGAATGCAGTAGGTCCTAGTGCCTTGAATATACTGGAGGATCCTCTTGCCTTCCTTCCAATGAATATCATGAGGCTGCTACATGTATATTTATATAGCATTCATGGCATAGTATATATTTGTTCAAGAATGTGTCAAGTAAAGCAAGCTACCAATCAGTTGGCGGTATATTGTGCAATCCATGGGTGAAGTGTTTTTTCCTTCTTCAAGGCTGATCCCTGAAAGGAAAGGAAATAGAGAAGCCTTACATTCTACCACGTTAAACTTAAATAATATGTTTGATATGTATTGATATTGAGCCTTACATTGATACTGATTTTGTGCAATTTCATGCCCCAAAAATTGCTTCAAGAGCCCCAAATCGCTCATCTCAAATGCACCTTGAAGGGCAGTTTTTATGACTGAAATGGAAGCAACAATGCTACTAGTAATCCAATGATCATCAACATATTAAAAAAAATAAAAATTACCATAATATTGTTTTATATACACATTCAGATCTTATCTACACCTTTGGAAGTTTTGCGAGAGAAGGAAGGCATCCATCTTAAAATACCACTCTCTTGGGGCTTGTTTTAACCAGTATAGTGACTTCTTTAGTTTGAAAACAAAAGATGGATCTGAATTGTATCCATAGGGATTATTCATGTATATCTAATCATGATTATCTCCATGTATAAAGGTATACTTAACATCCATATGATGCACTTCCCAGTGCTTGGATGCCGCAATTTCCAAAACTATGCAGATGGAGTCGATTTTTGCAACCGGTGCAAAGGTATCATGATAGTACACTCCTTGGACTTGGGAGAACCCTTTTGCTACCATATTTTCATTATATTTTTAGTTTCTTCCATCAATAGAAACCATTTTCTGAAACACCCACTTGCATTGAACTAATTTCCTCCCCAGAGGAAGAGAAACGAGCTCCCAAGTAGCATTCTTTTGAAGAGAATTCATCTCTTCATCCATGGCAACTTTCCATCTCAGATATTTATGAGCATGGTAGTAATATTGACGATATAAGAATATAATTAAATAACAAGTTTCATAAATAAAAGAGTCATTACAAGAGAGCGTGATACCTCCTATTTGGAAATCGGACCAAGTTCTTCTTGGATCATCAGGATTTTCAATGTTGTCACCAACGAAAGAAAGTGTCTGTCTAGCCCAAGTTGGGAGATATGTTTGCACTTCAGGTTATGAAATTGAAATTGATGCTTGATGTTCACTGATATCAAAAAATGAGAGGTTCCAAATCAGGTTCATTACCCCCAATTTCATCATCCAGATATTTAGTAGAATAGAAAGGAAATTCAGCAGTTTTCTCTTTCACTAGTTCTACCTCTTGAAGAGGCTCATCAAACCAGAAACTTCTTTCAATGATGATTTGTTTTGTTATGATATAAATCAGCTTGAAACCTTTATATTCATTAGGATATCCAATAAAAAAACATTCAACACTTTGCGATTGCAAAGATTTCCTCTTATCATGCAGAATATGGGCCCAAGTAGTGGACCCAAACAATTTGAGATTCGACACATCCAGCTTGTGTTCGAAGTAAGATTCGAAAGGGGTCTTCCCTTTCATGGATGAATGAGTAACTCTATTCTGAATGTATACAGTAGCATTCATCACCTCAGCCCACAAATTTGTAGCCAACTTCTTGGCTTCCAGCATGCAAGTGGTCATCTCCTTGAGAGACCAATTTTTTCTCTTCGCTACACCATTATACTGGGGAGTGTAGGGGATTGAATGTTGGATATGAGTGCCACTGTCAAAACATAGTTATATAAAATCATTACTAACATATTTCGCTCCATTATCAGATCTAAAAAAATTTATGTTTTTCCTAGAGATGCATTCTCAATTAGTGCTTTTAATTCAATGAATTTTTCTAAGACATCTGACTTTTTTTCTTGATGAAGAAGGCCCATGTATATCTAGAAAAATAATATATAAAAGTAAGAACATACAGAGGTCCATTCAAGGATGTGATGGAAATTGGTCTGGTGATATCAGAATGAATCAGCCCCAAAATTTCTGATGCTCGGCTTTCCTTTCCCCGATCAAACTTATGCTCAAGATGCTTTCCCAAAATACAGCCTTTGCAAATTCTAGTGGTAGCTTTGATGACCGGGAGGCCTTCAACCATGAAATTTTTTTGTAATTTCCACAAGTACTTGAATTTTAGGTGGCAACACCTATCATGATAGATCCTACTAAACTCATTTCCATGAGTTAGCAGAGTTGTGGGCTTTGCATCCTCCACAAAATGGGAAAACTCATAGGCTTTTGCATGATGATTTGCAAAGCATTTTGCCACAAGTTTCCCAGATGCAAGTTCAGTAATTTCTACATCATCAGGGCTGGAGGATACTCTCTTGGGCACTCTAGTAAAGTTCATTTGATAGACACTCATGAGGTTTGATGCAAGAGAAGGTACATATAGAACATTGGAAAAAAATCATGCTCAAGATTTACTATACCTTGTCCTTTTGAGATGATGGTATATCATCTCCCATGTGGATGGGAATGCTCTTGCTGGTGTCGAGAGAAGAGAAATATTCTTTGTTGGAGATCATGTGGTTTGAAGCTCCAGAATCTATGAGTAGAGCCATGGACTTTGAAGTGATTTCCATGAGAGCATGACCTCTTTCATGCTAGTATTCCCAATCTTGATTTTATTTCCACCAAAAGCTTTCCGAAAGATTTATATTATTTCTCTCAAGGAGAGAAGTAGCTTCATCATGATTCTTTTTTATGCAAGCATGTTTAGGGTGGAAGCCCTTCCCACAATATGAACACTTGAGTTTTTCCTTCCCATGGTGTCCTTTGTTTTTGTTCTTCTTTGAGCCAGAAGGCTCTTCTTCTTCTTGCTGCTGGTTTTGAACTTTTGGATTAGAAGATTCAAATTTGGTTTTGGGGTTCTTATGATGCTTTCCTTTCCCCTTTGAATCCTTGGGTCTCGAAGTAAAGAGGGATTGATCACAAGAGGATCTAATGATCCCCATCTGGACAAGCTTATCATGCTCGCTTGTTAGGGACTCAATGAAGGCCTTGAGTGAAGGAATCTTCCATATAGGGGTTGAGAGCTTCCCCACACAAAATGTAGAAACAAACACTGAATAGTTAGCTCCAAGTTTTGCGAGAATGGTGAGGATGAGATTATAATCCTCCTTCTTCACCTCACACTGCTTGAATAGAAGGGATATATTCTTGAATTTTGTGAAAAAAACATTAAGGGTCTCAAAATTTCCAAGTTGAAGAGACATCAACTGGATTTCAAGCTGATAAACCCTCAAGTCATACTGTTTTCCATACAAGGAGGAAAGTTTCTCCCAAATATCTTTTGGAGTCTTTAATCCCAAGAGGTGGAATAGAAGATCCTTGGAGATAGAGAGACACAAGAAACCAAATGCTTCATATATTTTTTTTCAAAAATATAGCCTTGTCTATAGCATGAGTAGGATCTTCTTTTGTCTCGATGAGTAACAAGCTTGATCAAAAATTCCAAAACTTGGGGTATTAAGTGGTACACCTTCTGCTTCTAATGCAGTGTTGGAATTTGAGCATTTTCTCAATATTTCATGCAAGATTCATCAAAAACCATCTTCTAAACCCTACAGGAAAAAATTCCCAAAAAATAATTTTGACAAGTTACCTTAAAATATGTGCCAACACTCTGTTGTATGCTCACTGTACAACCTCACATGTGCATTGTACAGAATATCACTTATATCACACATGTGGTATGGACTATACATTCTGTTGATTTTGGTTGCCTCATGATTCATTCCAACCTACAATAAATGCAATTTTTTTTTCTGTTGTATGGAGTTGCCTCGAAAACAGTGCTTACAGCTGTTGTACATATTTCTCAAGCTACAAAAAATGTGGTTGTACCTTTTGCTAAGTGCATTGGGAATTGTGCTAGCGTATTTCTCTCTCCTTTGGTCTCAAACTTCCTTCTCTCTCTTCATTGATAGTGGGTGTATTCATTTGTCCTCTCTCTTTGTTTTATACTTAAATTTTGTAACTACCTTCATCAACTACCTAATATAGGGTTGAAAATCATTTACAAAATCAAGGGTCTACAACTTAACTCACTTTTAATTATTAAATACATCATTTAAGTGTGACCCACTTTTTGCGTCGAGAGGTGCTCTACAACCCGGTATGAGGGATATCTTCTAATGTTATCTTGTAACATTTGTCGATATTATGTTTATTACTAAAAAAGTAATAAAAAACAAAAAATTTAATTATCCACAAAAATAAATGTTTCCTACAAAAACAACCTAATATGGGGTAGATGTTGTAATGTTCCTACCTAAAAAAAAAATAGAAAATTAAAAAATTTATTATCCACAAAAAAAATCCAGTCAAAAAACAACACAATATGGGGGAGATGTTGAAATATTTCTACCTAACAAAATAATAAAAAATAAAAAAATGAATTATCCGCAAAAAAAAGCTGGCCTTGCATATGGTTTTAAAACCATGTGCAAGGCCTCCTAAACAACCCATGGTTTTATTGTCATGGTTTTGGAGGGCCTTGCAAATGGTTTTAAAACCATGTGCAAGGCCTCCTAAACAACCCGTGTATTTATTGTGCATGTTTTAGGAGGGCCTTGCAAATGGTTTTAATACCATGTGCAAGTATTAATCTATCATAGTAATCTACGAACTAAAACACAGCCTCATAAGAGATTTCAAACAATTAAGCATGAAAATGGCATAATGGTACTGCAATAGAATGTTCCAACTCTATATAATTAAAAAAATAATGATAGTACAATATAATGGTCATGCAAGGTGCATGAATGCCAAGACAATTCGAATTCCCAAGGACATCATTTGAATTGAATGAATGGGTGTAGCTTAACTCAATGTCAGCCACAATCAGCACACTTAGTTAACCACCAAACTAATCAATAACTGACTCTCGCAATAAGTCCTAACTGAATGAGAGTACAATAGATGACTGATTCTAACTGAAAGTGACTCATCACATGTAACTACATGTCCAACTGAAGGAGGTAGCACATCCATAACTCCAAGTAGCTCCGACGGAGTTAACTAAAGTGACACATGTCATTAGAAGTGGCTGTAGGCACTAGTGTTAGCTCCATTTAATGAATAATGACAAAAAGTAATCAAATAATCAATGGAGGCACCTTCCCAACTTAGTTTAACTTATTTTAACAATTAGTTAGCAACTAGGTGCAATTATGACACTCAGATCACCCCAGAAATGCTCCCTGCTTGAAGGAGAAGGCTTAGTTGGACTCCTTGATTGAAGGAGGGTGTGGGTGAGCTCATGCTGATGTCATAGTGTGCTCATTTGATGCCAAGTAAGTCAATTAAACTTAGGATAGTGGGTAAATAGGCCAAAGTTGATGAAATAAGTGTGCATGTTGGGTAAATGACTCCAACACCCCCCCTTAAGCTATACTCAGGAGGAATAAATAATGCATGAAATTTTGGTGCCCTGAAAACAAAGGCCATAGGTCACCCTATACAATAATGTAAATCAAACATAAATCTAATTGAAAAAAGAGGGAAAACCCAGTGGGAAACCCCCCTCAAGCTGAACACTGGAGAAGTAATCTGATCACCGTGATGAACTCACCCCCAGTAGTGAACAAAGGTAAGTGAACTTCTTCTCTGAAAATCTCTTGGTGAAGATGTCTACAATCTACTCATCATTAGGGTAGTATTGCAGAATGATGGTTTTGTCATGCACCAATTCCCTGATATAGTACATGTGTATCTCTACATGCTTCGTCCTCTTCTTGGTAACTGGATCTATGGAGATATTAATAGCACTTTGACTGTCATAAAATAGGATGATGGAAAAATTACTACCAAAATCAAACTCTGAAAGAATTCCTTGCAACCAAACATCTTGGATGCAAGTATTCATTGCTCCTCGGTACTCAGCCTCTAGTGAAGACAATGCAATGGCATTGTGCTTTTTGTTAGACCATAAAAGGTGGCCACCACCAAAAAGCAACACATATCTAGAAGTAGACTTTCAATCAATATAATCTCCCTCTGAATCTCGATCTGGGTAACCAACCAACTCTAGCTCAAAGTCTGCAGCATAGTGAATGCAGTAGGTCATGGTGCCCTAAATATACTAGAGGATCCTCTTGGCTACCTTCCAATGAATATCATGAGCCTTATGCATGTATATTTGTATAGAATTCATTGAATAACAGATATGTGGTCGAGAATGTGTCAAGTAAAGCAAGATACCAATCATTTGGCGTTAGATTGTGCAATCCATGGGTGGAGTGCTTTTTCCTTCTTCAAGGTTGATCCCTGAAAGGAAAGGGAATGGAGAAGCCTTACATTCAGCCATGTTAAACTTAAATAATATGTCTTATATGGATTGATACTGAGTGACCATTATCCCATCATAATTTTGTGCAATTTCATGCCCCAGAAATTGCTTCAAGAGCCCCAAATCGCTCATCTCAAATGCACCATGGAGGGAAGTTTTGTGACTGAAATGGAAGCAATAGTGCTACCAGTAATCCAATGATCATCAATATATAAAATAATAATAAGCAGCATTTCTACCTTCGGAATTTTTACGAGAGAAGGAAGGCATCCATCTTGGAATACCACTCTCTTGGGGCTTGTTTTAACCTGTATAGTGACTTCTTTAGTTAGCAAACAAAAGATGAATCTGAAGTGTAGCCCTAGGGATGATTGATGTATATATCCTAATGAGTATCTCCATCTATAAAATAAGACTTAACATCCATATGATGCACTTACCAATGCTTGGATGCCGGAATTGCTAAAACTAGGTGGATGGAGTCCATTTTTGCAACCAGTGCAAAGGTCTCATGATAGTCCACTTCTTGGACCTGGCAGAACCCTTTTGCTACCATATTTTCCTCATATTTATAGGTGCTTCCATTAGAAGCAACCTTTTTCTGAAACACCCACTTGCATTGAACTAATTTCCTCCCCAGAGGAAGAGGAACTAGCTCCCAAGTAGCATTCTTTTGAAGAGAATTCATCTCTTCATCCATGGCAGCTTGCCATCTTAGATATTTGCGAGCATGGTAGTAATACTGAGGATCTGAACATATCATTAAATAAAAAGTTTTGGATAGAAAAGAGTCATGACATGAGAGCGCAATACCTGCTCTTTGGAAATGGGACCGAGTTCTTCTTCAATGATCAGGATTTCCAAGGTTGTCACCAACGAAAGAAAGTGTTCATTTGGCCCAATTTGGGTGTGTTTGCACTTCAATTTATGAACTTGAACTTGATTTTTTCTGGTAACTAATATCAGATATCATAGGTTCCAAATCAGGTTCATTACCCTCAATTTCATCATCTAGATATTCAGTAGAATAGAAAGAAAATTCAGCAGTTTTCTCCTTCACTAGCTCTACCTCTTGAAGAGGCTCATCGAACTGGAGACTTCTTTCAATGATGATTTGTTTTGTTATGATATAAAGAATATTGAAACCTTTAGATTCATCAGGATATCCAATAAATAAGCATTCAACACTTTGTGGTTGCAGAGCTTTCCTCTTATCATGCGGAATTCGAGCCCATGCAGTGGACCCAAACAATCTGAGATTCAACACATTCAGCTTGTGTTCAAAGTAGGATTTGAAAGAAGTATTCCCTTTCATAGATGAGTGAGGAACTCTATTTTGAATGTATACAACAGCATTCATGGCCTCAACCCACAAATTTTTATCCAACTTCTTGGATTCTATCATGCAAGTGGTCATCTCCTTAAGAGACCGATTCTTTCTCTCCGCTACACCATTCTGCTAGGGAGTGTAGGGGACTGAATGTTGGATATGAATGCCACTGTTAGAACATAGTTTCCAAAACTCATTACTGACATATTCCCCTCCATTATCAGATCTGAATGTTTTGATCTTTTTCCTGGATGCATTCTCAATTAGTGCTTTTAATTCAATGAATTTTTCTAAGACATCTGACTTTTTCTTGATGAAGAAGGCCCATATATATCTAGAAAAATAATCTATAAAAGTAAGAACATATAGATATCCATTCAAGGATGTTATGGGAATTGGTCTAGTGATATCAGAATGAATCAGCCCCAAAATTTCTGATGCTCAGCTTTCCTTCCCCCGATCAAACTTATGCTCAAGATGCTTGCCCAAAATACAGCCTTTGCAAATTCTGGTGGTAGCTTTGATGACAGGGAGACCTTCAACCATGGAATTTTTCTGTAATTTCCACAAGTACTTGAATTTTAAGTGGAAAAACCTATCATACCAGATCCCACTAAACTCAATTCCATGAGTTAGCAAAGTTGTGGGCTTCGCATCCTCCACAAAATGGGAAAACTCATAGGCTTTTGCATGATGATTTTCAGAGCATTTTTCCACAAGTTTCCTGTATGCAAGTTCAGTAATTTCTACAACATCGGAGCTCAAGGATACTCTCTTGGGAACTCTAGTATGGTTCATTTGATAAACACTCACGAGGTTTGACGCAAGAGATGGTACATACAGAACATTGGAAAAATAACCGTGCTTAATATTTACTGTACCTTGTCCTTTTGAGATGATGGTAGATCCATCTCCCATGTGGATGGGAATGCTCTTGCTAGTGTCGAGAGAAGAGAAAGAGTCTTTTCTGGCCATCATGTGGTTCGAAGCTCCAGAATATATGAGTAGATCCATGGACTTTGAAGTGCTTTCCATGAGGGCATGACCTCTTTCATGTTGGTATTCCCGATCTTGATTTTCTTTCCTCCAAAAGATTTACAAAAGATTTATATTATTTCTCTCAAGGAGAGAAGTAGCTTCATCAAGATTATTTTTCATGCAAGCATGTTCAAGGTGGAAGCCCTTCCCACAATATGAACACTTGACTTTTTCCTTACCATGGTGGCATTTGTTTTTTTTCTTCTTTGAGCTAAAAGGCTCTTCTTGCTGCTGGTTTTGAAATTTTCGATTAAGAACTTCGAATTTTGTTTTGGTGTTCTGCTGATGCTTTACTTTCCCCTTCGAATCCTTGGGTATTGAAGCAAAGAGGGCTTGATCACGGTAGGATCTAATGATCACCATCTGGACAAGGATATCATGCTCACTTGTTAGATACTCAATGAAGGCATTGAGTGAGGGAATCTTCCATCCAGGGGTTGTGATATTCCCTGCACGGAATGTAGAAACAAACACTGAATAGTCAGCTCCAAGTTTTCAGAGAATGGTGAGGATGAACTTATCATCCTCCTTCTTCACCTCACACTGCCATTAGAGGAAATTTCAACTCAAAATGGGCCTTTTAACTTTTATTCAAATTCCATGTCATCATGTGTTAGCCAATCAAATTTCTTTAAATTTGAAATATTGTATAGGTCTTGAACACTTTTTTAATATAAATTTGGGGATGGGTATCATAAAAAAAACTACTTTTTTTGTTTGTATTTTTGACATATCTCCCTGTGCTTTTACTCAAATTTCGATCGGGAGAGCTCGTTGGATACGGAATTAAATTCTGCATCCAACGAGTACCCACTCGGCATACTTTTGATGGACCCCGCTACCCCAAAAACAAGAAATACCTGAAAAAATGGAATGATGATGTCATCATTCCATTTTTTTAGGTCTTTCTTGTTTTTGGGGTAGCGGGGTCCATCAAAAGTATGCCAAGTGGGTACTCATTGGATGTGGAATTTAATTCCACATCCAATGAGCTCTCCCGATCGAAATTTGAGTAAAAACACAGGGAGATATGTCAAAAATACAAACAAAAAAGTAGTTTTTTTCTTTTCTTCCTCCAAAATTAATAAATATTATTTTATTATTTTAACTATTATTTTATTAGTTCATTTTAGGAGGCCCATTTTGAGTTGAAATTTCCTCTAATGTTGAATAGAAGGACTATATTCTTGAATTTTCTGAAAAAATCATTAAGCGTCTCAAAATTTCTAGGTTGAAGAGACATCAACTCGTTTTCAAGTTGATAAACCCTCAAGTCATCCTATTTTCGATACAAGGAGGAAAGTTTGTCCCAAATATCTTTTGGAGTCTTCAATCCTGAGAGGTGGAACAGAATATCCTTGGAGATACAGAGACACAAGAAACCAAATGCTTCATCTTTTTTATTCAAAAATCTAGCCTTGTCTATAACATGAGTATGATCTTCTTATGTCTCCATAGTGAACCAGTAGAGTCCTCTAGAACGTAGCTCAATATCCATGTCTCCTTTCCATTGATGGAAATTGAATGGAGTCAAAATATATATGGAAGAAGCCATATAAAATTGTTGTAGTGAATGCAGTGAACCTGTAAAACCTGCAAATCAAAACAACAAAGTCACTGTAAGGTCAAACAGTCTGTACATTTTAGTTTTTCATCACACCCAGCATAATTGATCAAGCAAGCTTAATCAATGATTCCTTAGCTTGGGGTATTAACTGGTAGACATTCTGCTTCTGGTGCAGTGTTGGAATTTAAGCTTTTGCTCAATGTTTCATGCAAGATCCATCAAAAACCATCTTCTGAACCCTATAGGAAAAAATTCCCAAAAACTAATTTTAACAAGTTACCTCAAAATATGTGCAAACACTCTATTGTATGGTCAATGTACAGCCTCACATGTATGTTGTATAGAATCACACTTCTATCACACGTGATATGGACTGTACTTTCTGCTGATTTTGGTTGCCTCGGGATTCATTCGAGCCTGCAATAAATGCAATGTTTTCCTGTTGTACAATGTTTCCTAAAAAACCGTGCTTACACGTGTTGTACGGATTTCTCAAACTACAATAAATGTGGTTGTACCTTATGTTAAGTGCATTGGGAATTGTGCCAGTGTATTTCTCTCTCTCCTTTGGTCTCAAACGTCCTTCTCTCTCTTCATTGATGGTGGGTGTATTGATTTTTCCTCTCTTTGTTTTATACTTAACTTTTGTAACTACCTTCATCAACTACCTAATATAGGGTTGAAAATCATTTACAAAATCAAGGGTCTACAGCTTAACTCACTTTTAATTATTAAATACATCATTTAAGTGTGACTCACTTTTTGCGTCGAGAGGCGCTCTACAACCCGATATGAGGGATATCTTGTAACGTTATCTTGTAACATTTGTCGATATTATGTTTATTACTAAAAAAGTAATAAAAAACAAAAAATTTAACTATCCACAAAAATAAATGTTTCCTACAAAAACAACCTAATATGGGGTAGATGTTGTAATGTTCCTACCTAACAAAACAATAGAAAATAAAAAATTTAACTATCTGAAGAAAAAAAATCCAGTCAAAAAACAACACAATATGGTGGAGATGTTGAAATATTTCTACCTAACAAAATAATAAAAAATAATAAATTGAATTATCTGCAAAAAAAAAGTTGGCCTTGCATATGGTTTTAAAACCATGTGCAAGGCCTCCTAAATAGCCCATGGTTTTATTGTACATGGTTTTGGAGGGTCTTGCAAATGGTTTTAAAACCATGTGCAAGGCCTCCTAAACAACTTGTGGTTTAATTGTACATGGTTTAGGAGGGCCTTGCAAATGGTTATAAGACCATGTGCAAGTATTAATCTGTCATAGTAATCTAGGACCTAAAACACAGTCTCATATGAGATTTCAGACAATTAAGCATGAAAATGGCATAATGGTACTACAATAGAATGTTGCAGCTCTGTATAATCAATAAAACAATGATAGTACAATATAATGGTCATGCAAGGTGCATGAATGACAAGACAATTCAAATTCCCAATGAGGTCATTCGAATTGAATGAATGGGTGTAGCTTAACTCAATATCAGCCACAATCGGCACACTTTGTTAACCACTGAACAAATCAAAAACTGACTCTCACAATAAGTCCTAACTGATTCAGAGTACAATAGATGACTGAGTCTAACTGAAAGTGACTCATCACATGTAACTACATGTCCAACTGAAGGAGGTAGCACATCCATAATTCCAAGTAGTTTCGATGGAGTTAACTAAAGTGACACATGTCATCATATGTGGTTGTAGGCACTAGTGTTATCTCCATTTCATAAATAATGACAAAAAGTAATCAAATAATCAATGGAGGAACCCTCAAAACTTAGTTAACTTATTGTAACAATTAGTTAGAAATTAGGTGCATTTATGACACTCATATCACCCCAGAAATGCTCCCTGTTTGAAGGAGAAGGCTTAGTTGGACTCCTTGACTGAAGGAGGGTGTGGGTGAGCTCATGCTGATGTCATAATATGCTCATTTGATGCCAAGTAAGTCAATTAAACTTAGGATAGTGGGTAAATAAGCCAAAATTGACCAAATAAGTGTGCATGTTTGGTAAATAACTCCAACACCTCCCCCCTTAAGCTACACTCACGAGGAGTAAAATAATGCATGAAATTATAGGGCCCCAGAAACAAAGTCCATAGGTCACCCTGTACAATAATGTAACTCAATCAATGCTCAAAAATAAATCTAAGTGAGGAAAGAGGGAAAACCCAGTAGGAAAACCCCCCCTCAAGCTGAACACTGGAGAAGTAATCTGATCACCCTGATGAACTCACCCCGAATAGTGAACGATGGTAAGTGAACTTATTCTCTGAAAATATCTTGGTGAAGATGTCTACAATCTTCTCATCAATAGGGCAGTATTGCAGAATGATGGTCCTGTCATGCACCAATTCCCTAATATAGTACATGTGTATCTCTACATGCTTGGTCCTCTTCCTGGTAACTGGATATGTGGATATATTAATAGAACTTTGATTGTCACAAAATAGGATAGTGGAAAAAGTACTACCAAAATCAAACTCTGAAAGAACGCCTTACAATCAAACATCTTGGATGCAAGCATTCACTGCTCCTCGGTACTGAGCCTCTGTTGAAAGCAATGCAATGGCAGCCTACTTTTTATTTGACCAGAAAATGGGGCCACCACCAAAAATGAATACATATTCGGAAGTATACTTTTGATCAATATAATCTCTTTCCCAATCTAAATATTTGTAACCAACCAAATCTAGCTCAAAGTCTGTAGCATAGTGAATGCAGTAGGTCCTGGTGCCCTGAATATACTAGAGGATCCTCTTGGCTTCCTTCCAATGAATATCATGAGCCTGGTGCATGTATATTTATAAATCATTCATTGCATAATAGATACATAGTCAATAATGTGTCAAGTAAAGCAAGTTACCAATCAGTTGACGGTAGATTGTGCAATCCATGGGTGAGGTGCTTTTTCCTTCTTCAAGGATGATCCATGAAAGGAGAGGGAATGGAGCAGACTTACATTCATCCATGTTAAACTTAAATAATAGGTCTTATATGTATTTATACTGAGTGACCATTATCCCATCAGAATTTTGTGCAATTTCAAGCCCTAGAAATTGCTTCAAGAGCCCCAAATTGCTCATCTTAAATGCACCATGGAGGGCAGTTTCTATGACTGAAATGGAAGCAACAGTGATACTAGTAATCCAAGGATCATCAACATATAAAAAAATAATAATAAAATTACCATCATACTATTGTATATGCACATTCAGATCTGATCTACACCTTTGGAAGTTTTGCGAGAGAAGGAAGGCATCCATCTTGGAATACCACTCTCTTGGGGCCTGTTTTAACCCAAACAGTGACTTATTTAGTTTGCAAACAAGAGATGGATATGAACTGTAGCCCTAGGGATGATTCATTTATATCTCCTCATGAGTATCTCCATGTATAAAGGTAGGCTTAACATCCATATGATGCACTTCCCAGTGCTCGGATGCCACAATTGCCAAAACTAGGTCGATGGAGTCCATTTTTGCAACCGGTGCAAAGGTCTCATGATATTCCACTCCTTGGACCTAGGAGAACTCTTTTGATACCATATTTTTCTTATATTTTTAGGTTCTTCCATCAGCATAAACCTTTATCTAAAACACCCACTTGCATTGAACTAATTTCCTCCCCAGAGGAAGAGACACTAGCTCCCAAGTAGCATTCTTTTGAAGAGAATTCATCTCTTCATCCATGGCAACTTGCCATCTCAAATATTTCCGAGCATGGTAGTAATACTGAGGATATAAAAATATAATTAAATAAAAAGCTTCGGACAGCAAAGAGTCATGACAAGAGAGCACAATACCTGCTCTTTGGAAATCAGACCGGGTTCTTCTTAGATCATTAGGATTTCCAATGTTGTCACCAGCGAAAGAAAGTGCATGTCTGGCACAAGTTGGGAGATGTGTTTGCACTTCAGGTTATGAAATTGAACTTGATTCTTGCTGATCACTGATACCAGATATTAGAGGTTCCAAATCAGGTTCATTACCCCCAATTTCATCATCCATATATTCAGTAGAATAAAAAGGAAATTCAGCAGTTTTCTCCTTCACTAGTTCTACCGCTTGAAGAGGTTCATCGAACCGGACACCTCTTTCAATGATGATTTTTTTTTTATGATATAAAGCAGCTTGAAACCTTTATATCCATAAATATATCCAATAAACAAGCATTCAACACTTTGCGGTTGCAAATCTTTCCTCTTATCATGCAGAATCCGGGCCCATGCAGTGGACCCAAAACAAATCTGAGATTCGACACATCCAGCTTGTGTTTGAAATAGGTTTCAAAAGGGGTATTCCCTTTCATGGATGAGTGAGTAACTCTATTCCGAATGTATACAACAGCATTCATGGCCTCATCCCACAAATTTGCAGCCAACTTCTTGGCTTCCAGCATGCAAGTGGTCATCTCCTTGAGAAACCGATTCTTTCTCTCCGCTACACCATTTTGTTGGGGAGCGTAGGGGACTGAATGTTGGATATGAATGCCACTGTCACAACATAGTTACAAAAAATCATTACTGACATATTCCCCTCCATTATCAGATCTAATAGTTTTGATCCTTTTCCTGGATGCATTCTCAATTAGTGCTTTTAATTCAATGAATTTTTCTAAGACATCTGACTTTTTCTTGATGAAGAAGGCCCATGTATATCTAGAAAAATAATCTATTAAAGTAAGAACATATCGATATCCATTCAAGGATATGATAGGAATTGGTTTGTTGATATCAGAATGAATCATCATCGAGATCCATTCAAGGATATGATAGGAATTGGTTTGCTGATATCATAATGAATCATCCCCAAAATTTATGTTGCTCATCTTGCCTTCCCCTATCAAACTTATGCTCAGGATGCTTTCCCAAAATACATCCTTTGCAAATTTTTGTGGTAGCATTGATGACTAGGAGGCCTTTAATCATGGAATTTTTCTGTAATTCCTGCAAGTATTTGAATTTTAGGTGGAAAAATCTATCATACCAGAGCCTACTAAACACATTTTCATGACTTAGCAGAGTTGCGGGCTTTGCATCCTCCACAAAATGGGAAAACACATAGGCTTTTGCATGATGATTTGAAGAGAATTTTTCCACAAGTTTCCCATATGCAAGTTTAGTAATTTCTACCTCATCGGGTCTAAAGGATACTCTCTTCAGCACTCCATTATGGTTCATTTGATAGACAAACAAGAGGTTTGATGCAAGAGATGGTACATACAGAACATTGGAAAAATAAACATGCTCAAGATTTACTGTACCTTGTCCTTTTGAGATGATGGTAGATTCATATCCCATGTAGATGGGAATTCTCTTGCCGGTGTCGAGAGAAGAGAAAGATTCTTTGATGGCCATCATGTGGTTTGAAGCTACAGAATCTATGAGTAGAGCCATGGACTTCGAAGTGCTTTCCATGAGGGCATGACCTCTTTCATGTCGGTATTCCCGACCTTGATTTTCTTTCCTCCGAAATCTTTCTGGAATATTTATATTATTTCTCTCAAGGAGAGAAGTAGCTTAATCAAGATTATTTTTCATGCAAGCATCTTCAGGGTGGAAGCCCTTCCCATAGTATGAACACTTGACTTTTTCCTTCCCATGGTGGCCTTTGTTTTTGTTCTTCTTTGAGCCAGAAGGATCTTCTTGCTGCTAATTTTGAACTTTTGGATTAGGAGCTTCGAATTTAGTTTTGGGGTTCTTCTGATGCTTTCCTTTCCCCTTTAAATATTTGGGTCTTGAAGCAAAGAGGGCTTGATCATGGGAGGATATAATGATCCCCATTTGGACAAGGTTATCATTCTTGCTTGTTATGGACTCAATGAAGGCATTGAGTCAAGGAATCTTCCATCCAAGGGTTGTGAGATTCCCTGCATGGAATGTAGAAACAAACATTGAATAGTTAGCTCCAAGTTTTGAGAGAATGGTGAGGATGAGCTGATCATCCTCCTTCTTCGCCTTACACTGCTTGAATAGAAGGACTATATGCTTGAATTTTCTGAAAAAATCATTAAGGGTCTCAAAATTTCCAGGTTGAAGAGACATCAACTCATTTTCAAGCTGATAAACCCTCAATTCATCCTATTTTCCATACAAGGAGGAAATTTTGTCCCAAATATATTTTGGAGTCTGCAATCCTGAGAGGTGGATTAGAAGATCCTTGGAGATAGAGAGACATAAGAAGCCAAATGCTTCATCTTTTTTACCCAAAAATCTAGCCTTGTCTATAACATGAGTAGGATCTTCTTCTGTCTCCATAGTGACCCAGTAGAGTCCTTTGGCATGTAGTTGGATCTCCATGTCTCCTTTCCATTGATGAATATTTAATGGAGTCAAAAGATCTATGAAAGAAGCCATATAAAACTATTGTAGTGAATGCATTGAACTTATAAAATCTACAAATCAAAACAATAAAGTCACCAAAAGGTTGAACGACCTGCAAATTTTAGGTTTTCATCACACCCAACATAATTGATCAAGAAAGATTTCTCAATAATTCCTTAACTTGGGGTATTAAGTGGTAAACCTTCTACTTCTGGTGCAGTGCTCGAATTTGAGGTTTTTCTCAATGTTTCATGCAAGATCCATCAAAAACCATCTTTTTTAAAAGAATGAACTTTGTCCCATCGTGAGCTCTAATACCATATTAATCTGTTGCAGTAATATAGGGACTAAAACACAGTCTCATAAGAGATTTTAGACAATTAAGCATGAAAATGGCATAATGGTGCTGCAATAGAATGTTGCAGCTATATATAATCAATAAAATAATGATATTACAATACAATGGTCATGCAAGGTGCATGAATAAGAAGACAATTTGAACTCCCAAGGAGGTCATTTGAATTAATGAATAGGTGTAGCTTAACTCAATGTCAGCCACAATCGGCACACTTAGTTAACCACCAAACTAATAAATAACTGACTCTCACACTAATTCCTAACTGAATCGGAGTGCAATAGATGATTGAGTCTAACTGAAAGTGACTCATCACATTTAACTGGATGTCCAACTGAAGGAGGTAGCACATCCATAGCTTCAAGTAGCTCCGATGGAGTTAACTGAAGTGACACATGTCATCAAAGGTGGTTGTCGACGTGAGTGTTAGATCTAGTTCATAAATAATGAAAAAAATAATCAAATAATGAATGGAGGCACCTTCACAACTCAACTTAACTGATTTTAACAATCAATTAGCAATTATATCACCCCAAAAATGCTCCTTGTTTGAACAAGGAACCCAGTTAGCCACCCCAAATGAAGGATAAGGATTAGTTGGCCTTCTTGACTAAAGGAGGGCATGGGTGAGCTCATGTTGATGTCATAGTGTGCTCTATATTTTCCTAGAGATTGTCCTAGAAACAAAAATGGCTCTCATAAGAAGAAGGGAAACAAAAGAAGACATCATTCTCATGCTGCAGAGGATGATGAACCTTCCACAAAGAAAATCAAATAAGAAAGTGATGATTCTTCAAGTGAAGAAGAATATGTTCCGATTTCCTCTCTCACGAGAACTATTACACATGGAAGAAATGATTGGCTTATAGATAGTGGGGCTTCCAAATATATGATGGGATTCAAAGAATCCTTTGTGAAACTGTCTGAACATCAGTCAACTCACAAGGTGAAACTTGGGGATGACTACCAGTATCCAATAAAAGGTAGTGGTGAATCCTCCTATAAGCTAGACTCAAGAAAGTCTATGAAGATGAAGGATGTCTTGTTTGTACCAGGACTAAAGAAGAACCTCCTATCCATATCTGCATTGGATGCAAAAGGCATGAGGGTTGCATTTGTAGATGGACAAGTTCCTATGTGGCCAAAGGGAAATAATATTGATGATGTAGTAGTGATTCAGGAACAAGAAGGAGATCTATACAAATTGAAGGGCCAACTAGAACAAGCTTTGGTTCATAAATCAGTAGAGCCAAATGAAATTTCGCATAGAAGGCTTTCACATGTACACTACATAGTACTACCACTTGCAAGCAAAGCTATTGAAGGCAAAACATGAAGGAGTTTGCAAAGAATGTGCGAAAGGAAAGAACACAAAGAAGACATTTCCAAGTAGCAAAAGAAAAGCAAAAGGAATCTTGGAAATCATTCACTCCGATGTGTGTAGACCAATGTCATCCAGTTCATTAAGCAGGTATGTATACTATGTTTCTTTAATTGATGATTTTTCTAGGAAGACATGGATATACTTCTTGAAGAACAAAGATGAAGTATCATTAGACAAAATTTGGGGTCTAAAATGGGCCTTATAAGAAAACATGCCAACTATAAGTTCTTGTGAGTTGGAATTCAAGAACCAATAGAATTCCAGTAAAATGAATCAATCATAATGGTTGAATTGACATATTTGTCATAAAAGAAACTATTTTTTTTGTTCGTATTTTCGACATATCACCCTGTGTTTTTACTCAAATTTCGATCCGGAGAGCTTGTTGGATGCGGAATTCGATTCTGTTAGATTTTTAACATTAAGTCAGCATAGTATTAGGATCTTTAACTAAGAGAACAACAACCACAACAATCAAACACAAGAGACAATGAACACAGTGTTTTTCCTCAGGGAAACCATAAATGGAGAAAACCTCGCAACTTCCTTAGAGATAGAATCAACACCAAAAGTGAAACCCAAAACACTAGGATGATCTCCTAACAGCAGTAACCTCTTTATTCCTTGCCCCAGTGTCTTTCTCTTCCTCAACTATGCACTACAACTGAGTGTGAGTGAGTGTGTGTTATAAATAGAGAGGCTATCTCTCTATTTATACTAATTCCTGACTTGACCAAACCCAACTAGGGCTAAATTCACTAGGAGATTCTAATAACCCTAGTGCCCTGAAACTACGAGGACTTTAACCCTTTGACAATAGGAGGGTTACCCACCTTGACTTGACATAACTTGTTTACATTATAGAAACTCCTGATAGGAACCTCAAGGCATTACATGACTCAAGTACATTACAAATACATCCCGGAATAAACATTGGGTTACAATACATAAGAAATACAAGTGAATACATTCTGAAGTTACAATTACATCAACACTCCCTCTTAACTAGGAAGGTATTCTCTTGACACAATTTATCACCACAAGTCTTCTTCTCTGTATCATCTGGATCATCATCAAGTCCTTGTCATCTTCACCTTCAAGTCATCTTCATCTACAAGTCATCTTCATCTAGATCTGGATCATCCCTCGATCTAGATCATCATCACTGGATCTGGATCATCCCTCGATCTAGATCATCATCACTGGATCTGGATCATCCCTCGATCTAGATCATCATCACTAGATCTGGATCATCCCTTGATATAGATCATCTCTGGAGCATCATCACTGGATCTGGATCATCCCTTGATCTAGATCATATCTATTGGATCATCATCACTGGATCATCACGGGTGTTATCTCATGATTCTTCTCGTCACAGGAAGTTCTACAGAGCTAGTCCTTTTTCATGTTGGTTGCAAGCCTAGCCTCCATGTAGGTATTTTCCATCACTTATGTCTTACCCTAAGTCATAATGGCTCCCCCAACACTTACATCTGATCATGTAGGAACCAATCCTATAATCATATTAGAAAGTCATGCCTAGCACTCACATCTGACCATGTGGGAACACCTCCCACAACCATGTCAGAAAGGACCAGCACTCACATCCATCAACCAATGTTGAAAAGGCTCAGCACTTACACTTGGCCATGCGAGGAACCAATCCTCCATGACAAAAGGATTTGCACTTACATCTCACAACCAATGTCAAAAAGGATCAGCACTTATATTCGACCATGCAAGGAACCAATCCTTCATGCCAAAAGGGCTCTGCACTTACATCTGACAACCGATCTCAGAAGGGATCTGCACTCACATCTGATCTTGTAGGAACCAATCCTATAGTCACATCAGAATGACCCTCAGTCCCAGACTAAGATTTCCTGGTAACTGACCAGGTGCCTCCATTCCAAGAATGGAATTCAGCGCTTACTTTTGATCATGTAGGAACCAATCGTATAGTCAAATCAGAATGGCTCTATAGTCACATCTGACATGGAGGGAACCAATCCTATCACCATGATAGAATGGTTGAGCCCTTACATCTAACCATGGAAGGAACCAATCCTCTCACCATGTCAGAATGGCTCTGGGTTTCATCATTTCCCCTTGGAGGAAATCTTGATCTGGATAACACCAAGCTTCTCCCTAAAATACTCGAACTTCACCCTAGCCAATGGCTTCGTCAACACATCAGCTATTTGTTCCTCCATCACAACATACTGGAGCTTCATTGATCCCCTCTGCACCATATTCCTGATATAGTGATACTTGATCTCGATATGCTTCGACTTTTCATGGAACACTAGATTCTCTGACAACTTCACGCAACTCTGTTTGTCACAATGTATACAAGTAGCATCCATCTAGAGAACAAATAAATCAGACAGTAGCTTCCTCAGCCATACTTCCTCACAACTCTAGCTGAACAAGATGCAACATACTCTGCTTTAGCTATACTCAGTGCCACATAGGATTGCTTCCTGCTAAACCAAGAGATCACACCTGATCCCATACTAAAGAAACACCCTGAAGTGCTCTTCTTATCGATGGCACTACCTACTCAATCTGAATCAACATAACCTACAAGTTAATCTTCTGATTCACCTCGTACTTGAGCCCATAATCAATTGTACCCCTCAGGTACCTCAGAATATGCTTTGAAGCAATCAAGTGAACATGTCTCGGATCTATCAAGAACTGCCTCAAGGTGTTCACAGCAAAGCAAATGTCTGGTCTCATGTTCGTCAGGTACATCAAGGACCCAATCAGCTGATGATACATCGTAGCATCAGCCATCTCTGATGAAACATCACTCAATAGCTTCAGGTTCGATGCCATAGGTGTGGTCATGGCCTTGAATTCCATCATCCCAAACCTATTCAGGATCTCTACTACATACTTCCCTTGTCCGAGGGAGATTCCATCTGCGTTCTACCACACCTCCATGCCTAGAAAATAATGCATCATACCCAAGTCCTTCATTTTGAACTCAGTAGCAATATTTCTTGTTGTATCAACAATCAACACATCCATACCTATTACAAACAAATCATCTACATACATTAGGAGCATCATTGGGTTTCCATCTTCAACCTTGTAGTAAAGGTTGGAATCTACTTTACCCTTGTTAAGCCCAAACTGGATAGAAAGATGTCAATTCTGTCGTACCATGTCCTGGGTGCCTATTTCAAACCGTGCAGAGCTTTCTTTAATCTACACACATGAGACTCCTTTTCATGTGTCTCAAAACCAAGTGGCTTCTCTACATACACTTCCTCTTCCACTACACCATTCTTGAAAGCAGTCTTGACATCCATTTGGTGTATCTTCAGGTGTCTTATTCTTGATTTCTCTGTGTGGAGTATGATTATGTACATACACCATTGTTCTGGAAGCCTTTTCCCATAGATGCATGGGAAGATACTGATCACGAAGCATTGCTCTTGTAGCTTCCATGATAGTTCCATTCTTCCTTTCTGCAACCCCATTCTATTGTGGATTATATGGAGTGGATAACTCCATCTTAATCCCTGATTCTTTTCATAAGTCTTTGAATTCATTTGATGTGAATTCTATGTCATTATTTGATCGAAAGGTCTTGATCTTCTTTTTTGTGTGATTCTCGATCAAGGCTTTGAATTCCTTGAATTTGCTGAAAACTTCATCTTTGTTCTTCATGAAGTAAATCCATGTCTTCCTAGAAAATTCATCAATGAAAGAAACATAGTATACATACCTACTTAGTGAACTTGATGACATTTGTCTACATACATCAAAGTGGATGATTTCCAAGATTCCTTTTTCGTTGGTCTCGCTACTTGGAAATTTCTTCTTTGTATTCTTTCATTTCACACATCCTTTGTAGACCCCTTCATGTTTTGCTTGAATTTTTGGAAGACCTTCAATAGCTTTTCTTGCAAGTGGTAGTTCTTTGTAGTGCACATGTGCAATCCTTCTGTGCCAAAGTTCATTTGGCTCTACTGTGTCATGGACCAAAGCTTATTCTAGATGGCCCTTCAATTTGTATAATCCTCCTTCTTATTCTCCAATTACCATTGCATTGTCAATAGTATTTCCTCTTGACCACATGAGGACTTGGCCATCTACAAATGCAACCCTCATGCCTTTTTCATCCATTGCCGATATGGATAGAAGATTCTTCTTTAGTCCTGGTAAAAAAAAGACATCATTCATCTTCATAGACTTTCCTGAGTCTAGTTTGTAGGAGGATTCACCACTACCTTTTATGGGATATTGGTAGTCATCCCCAAGTTTCACCTTATGGGGTGAATTATGTTCAAATAGTTTCTTAAAGGATTCCTTGAAACCTGTCATGTGTTTGGATGCCCCACTATCAATAAGCCAATATTTTCTTCCATAAGTGATAGTTCCCATGAGAGTGGAGATCAGAACATATTCATATTCACTTGAAGAGTCTTCACTTTCTTGTTTTACTCTCTTCCTGAGAGGATCATCATCCTCAACAGTGTGAGCATGATGTCTTCTTTTGGAGTTCTTCTTCTTCTTGGATCCATTTTTATTCATGGGGCAATTTCTAGAAAACTGTCCTATTTCATCGCATGTATAACATTTGAGTTTGGATGGATCCCTTCTTACAAGATTATTTTTCTGATGAGAATGCTTACCTTGGTGATGATGATTTTCCCTTATTCCTTTCCTAGAGTGTATTGTGAGGGCTTCATCTTCACTTCCCATCTTTTCTTCTTGAGCTGCTATCTGAGCTTCTTCTTGTGAACATTCTTCCCACAGTCTACTAAACTTGACTAACTTCTTCTTGTGAACATTCTTCCCACAGTCTACTGAACTTGACTAACTTCTTCCTAGCACATATTCCTTGGATGAAAGAATCCCATGACCTAAGGAGGCCATTCAAGGTTGCCATCACAATTTCTACCTTCTCCACTTCTTCATCTACTACTTCCAGTTGTTCTTTGATCTGGGAGACCCTTGTGAAGTATGACTGGATGGTCTCCTCATTTTGTATCTTTACATTCTTCAACTGGTTCCTTAGAGTCATCTTTCAATTGATGTTCTTCCTTCAAACAGTTTGGTTAAGGAATAAAACATAGCTTTAGGTGTCTTGAGGGAGGACACCTGTGGTATGAGGTGATCCTTGATAGAATCAGCAATGATCCTCTTTTCCATAACCAACTTCTTCTTATGCAAGGCCTTGGCCTCATCTCCCTCTGGAAATGGAACCTCCTCATGGATGTAGGAGTCCAACTCATTTTCTTCCAAGACCAAGGAGATCCTATACTTCCAGGCTCAGAAGGTATCATCTGCCTCAAGATTTTCATCAAGCTTGGTATGATGAGACATCTTAATTCAAAACCTCAAATGGAAATACAAAATATTTAGATCTAGATTTGGAGCTGAAATCCTGTAGTGCTAGTTCAAGAGAAGATTAGGGTTTTACTTTTTCGGAGGTCTGTCCAACCAAATTCTTTGATTTTGATCCCTAACTTCAATTTTGGGGAGGATATCAATCCAAGCCTAGGTTCACTGAAAAATTCCACTTCTATGAAAATCCCTAATATCTGGCAGCAGTGTCGAGTCCAAAACTGAAAAAACTCATAATTGGATTCTGCTTCGACAGAAAGATGTGCCCCAAAGAGGAGAGTTGTTCCACCCTACTTTTGCTGAAAATATGTGGAGAGAGATCCACAAAGTAGGAAGCCCTAGTTCCCACAGCTGCACAGTGTCTTCTTCTCAGGTTATCTCTAATACCATGTTACATTTTTAACATTAAGCTAGCATAATATTAGGATCTTTAATTGAGAGAAAAACAAACACAACAATCAAACACAAGAGACAATGAACACAGTGTTTTTCCACAGGGGAACCATAAATGGAGAAAACCCTGCAACTTCCTCAGAGATAGAATCAACACCAAAAGTGAAACCCAAAATAGTAATATGATCTCTCAACAATAGTAACCTCTTTCTTCCTTACCCCAGTGCCTTTCTCTTCCTCAGCTATGCGCTACAACTGAGTGTGAGTGAGTGTGTGTTATAAATAGAGAGGCTAGCTCTCTATTTATACTAATTCTTGACTTGACTAAATGCAACTAGGGCTGAATTCACTAGGTGATTATAATAACCCTAGTGCCCTAAAACTGTAGGGACTTTAACCATTAGACAATAGGAGGGTTACTCACCTTGACTTGACATGACTTGTTTACATTATAGAAACTCCCGATAGGAACCTCGGGGCATGACATGACTCAAGTACATTACAAATACATCCTAGAATAAACATCGGGTTACAATACATAAGAAAGAAAAGCGAATACATTCCAAAGATACAATTACATCAATAGATTTCGCATCCAACGAGTACCCACACTGCATATTTTTTATGGACCCCACTACCCCAAAAACAAGAAATACCTGAAACAACGTGATGATGACATCATCATCACATTTTTTCAGGTATTTCTTATTTTTGGGGTTTATGGGTCCATAAAAAGTATTCCATGTGGGTACTAGTTGGATGTGGAATCAAATTCTGCATCCAACAAGCTCTCCTAATCGAAATTTGAGTAAAAAAACAGGGAGATATGTCGAAAATACGAACACAAAAAGTAGTTTTTTTCTTTTTTCCTCCAAAATTAATAAATATTATTTTATTATTTTAACTACTATTTTATTATTTTAACCATTTTATACCTCAAACTTCCTCTAATATCAGCAAGTTCAAGGAATTCAAATCCTTGATCGAGAACCACACAGAAAATAAGATCAAGACCTTTCGATTAGACAATGGCGAAGAATTCACATCAAATGAATTCAAAGAGTTATGTAGAGATTCAAGGATTAAGAAGGAGTTAACCACTCCATATAATACATAGTAGAATGGGGCTGTATAAAGGAAGAATAGAATGATCATGGAAGATGCAAAGGAAATGCTTCATGATCAAGATCTTCCCATGCATCTATGGCCAGAAGATTCCAAAACATCGGTGTATGTACAGAACTGTACTCCACACAAAGTGCTTGAGAACAAGACACCTGAAGAAGTATTTTCTGACAAGAAACTAGAAGTCATCCATCTTAGAATATTTGGTTGTCCAGTGTACATACACATTCCAAAATAAAAGAGGACAATATTAGATCCTTTTGGAAAGAAGGGCATATTTGTGGGATACAGTGAAAGCTCGAAAGCTTACAGAATATACTTCCTAGGATTTAAGAAGATCAACATAAGAAGATATGTAACATTTGACAAAGATTCAGCTTACAACAAATCCATAAAGAGACCAGTTGAAGACTCTGAATAAACAGAAGCACCCAGAATTCAAGATACAACTATGAACGATGCAAATCAATATGAAGATTGAGAAATAGAAGAACCCCAGGAACATGTAGATCCACCCCAAGAGAAAAATCCTCACAAGAGGAAACCTGCATCAGTACGAGAGGCTATCCAAGGTGTAGAAAGATATGGGTCTCAAGAAGAAATACACAGAGAGAGGAAAATAACTAGGTCCTTCTCTGGTTATCTGGCCCTGCCTTGTGACATTATTGACACAAAACCTTCCAACTATGAAGAAGCGATAGAGAAGAAAGAATGGATGGATGATATGATCAAGGAGTACCAGTTGATCATTAAGAATGATTTCTGGGATGTTTTCCCTAGAACAGAGGGGAAGTCTGTCGTGACTTCCAAGTGGATCTACAAGATCAAGCATGCTGCAGATGGTAGCATAGAGAAATATAAAGCAATATTTGTGGCTTGTGGCTTTTCCTAGAAAGAAGGAATAGATTGTGAAGAAACTTTTACACCTGTAGCCATATACACTTTCATCAGAACAATACTTTCTCTAGCTATAATGATGAAATGGAAGATACACCAGATGGACGTCAAGACTACCTTCTTGAATGGTGTAGTGGAAGAGGAAGTGTATGTGGAGCAGTCGCTCGGTTTTGAGACACATGACGGGGAGACTAATGTGTGTAAATTGAAGAAATCCCTGTACCATTTGAAATAGGAACCCAAGACATGGTACAGTAGGATTGACAACTTCCTATCCATTTTGGGCTTTACCAAGAGTAAAGCAGATTCCAACCTCTACTACAAGATTGAAGAAGGGAACCCAGTGATACTCCTACTATATGTAGATGATCTATTTGTTACAGGTGTGGATGGGTTGATTGCTGATATGAAGAGGAAGCTTGCTGCCGAGTTCGGGATGAAGGACTTGGGTGTGATGCACTACTCTCTAGGCATGGAGTTGTGGCAGAATGTAGATGGAATCTCCCTAGGACAAGGGAATTATGTAGTAGAGATCCTAAAGAGGTTCGGGATGATGGACTGCAAGGCCATGACCACACCTATGGCATTGAACCTGAAGCTTTTAAGTGATGCTTCATTAGAGTCGGTTGATGGTATGATGTATCATCAGATTATTGGGTCCCTAATGTACCTGATGAATACAAGAGTAGATATTTGATTTGATGTGAACACATTGAGCCAGTTCCTGACAGATCCTAGACATGTTCACTTGATTGTTGCAAAGCATATTTTGAGGTACCTAAAGGGTACAATTGATTATGGGATCAAGTATGAGGCCAATCAAAAGATTAACATAGAGGTTTATGTTGATTCAGATTGGGTAGGTAGTGCCATCAATAGAAAGAGCACTTCAGGGTGTTGCTTCAGTATGGGATCAAGTGTGATTTCTTGGCTTAGTAGGAAGCAGTCCTATGTGGCACTGAGTATAGCCAAAGTAGAGTATGTCACAGCTTGTTCAGCTAGCTTTAAGGCAGTGTGGCTTAGGAAGCTACTATATGATTTGTTTGATCTCCAGTTGGATGCTACTTGTATATATTGTGACAACCAGAGTTGTGTGAAGTTGTCTAAGAACCCGGTGTTCTATGACAAGTCAAAGTATATATAGATCAAATATCACTATATCAGGGATATGGTGCAAAGAGGAGCACTGAAGCTCAGTATGTTGCAACGAACGAGAAGACAGCTGATTTGTTTACCAAGCCATTAGCTAGAGTGAAGTTTGACTACTTCAAGGAGAAGCTTGGTGTTCTCTAGATCAAGGCTCCCTCCAAGGGGAGGTGATGAGTCCGAGAGCCTTTCTGACATGGTAGGATTGGTTCATTCCATGGTTAGATGTAAGTGCAAATCCATGCTGATGTAACTGTGGCATGTGTTCCCACATGATCAGATGTAAGTGTAGAGCCATTCTGATGTGACTGTGGGATGTGTTCCCACATGATCAGATACAAGTGTTGAGCCTTTCTAGCATGGATGTGGGATGTGTTCCCCACATGGCTAGATATAAGTGTTGATCCTTTATGACATGGTTCTTTGATGTGTTCCTCCCATGGTCAGATATAAGTGCTAATACCTTCTGACATGGTTGTTGGATGTGTTCCTCCCATGGTCAGATGTAAGTGATGAGCCCTTCTTGCATGGTTGTTGGATGTATTCCTCCCATGGTAAGATGTAAGTGTTGATCCCTTCTTACATGGTTATTGGATGTGTTTCTCCCATGGTAAGATATAAGTATTGAATCCCTTCTGACATGGTTATTGGATCTCTTCCTCCCATGGTCAGATGTGAGTGCTGCACCTTTCTGACATGGTTGTTGGATGTGTTCCTCCCGTGGTCATATGTGAGTGTTGGGCATGCCTTTCTGACATGGTTGTTGGATGTGTTCCTCCCATGGTCAGATGTAAGTTTTGGGTGGGCCATTCTGACTAAGGGTTAGATATAAGTGCTGAAGAAGACCTACGTGGAGGCTAGGCCTACAACCAACATGAAAAAGGGATGGCTCTGTAGAACTTCCTATGACAAGAATAATTGAGATATAGCACTAGTGATGATGACCTAGTGATGATTTAGGAGCGATGATCCAGATCCAGTGATGATCCAAATCTAGTGATGATGACCTAGTGATGATCTAATAATGATCTAGACTTAAAGTTGAAGATGACTTGAAGATGAAAATGACTTGAAGATGAAGATGACTTGATGATGAAGATAAATTGATGATGATCCAGATGATACAGAAAAGAATACTTGTGCTAATAGATCGTGTCAAGAGAATACCTTCCTAGTTAAGAGGCAGTGTTGATGTATTTGTAACTTTGAAATGTATTCACTTCTATATTTTATGTATTGTACCTTGATGTTTATTCTGGAAAGTATCTATAATGTAATTGAGTCATGTCATCCCTTGATGTTCCTATCAAGAGATTCAATAATGTAAACAAGTCATGTAAATTCATAGAGGGTATCCCTCCTTATTGATCAAGGGTTAAAGTCCCAGCAGTTGTGGGGCCCTAGGGTTATTATACTCTCCCAGAGAAGTCATCCCTAGTGAGTTATTGTCAAGTCAGGAATTAGTATAAATAGAGAGTGAGGCTCTAAAGTTTATCACACATTCACTCACGGTCAATTGTAGCACATAACTGAGAGAGAAAGAATAAGTTGGGACAAGAGAGAGAGAGACTACTACTATAAGGATATCATCTTACTATTTTTTATTTTTACTCTTGGTGCTGATTCTATCTCTAAGGAAGTTGTAGGGTTTTCTCCCTTATGGTTTCCCAGAGGAAAATATTTGTGTCTATTGTCTATTGTGTTTGATTGTTGTCTGTGTTATTATCTTAGTTAAAATATCCTAAGATAATTCTAGCTTAAATGTTAAAAATCTAACAATCTATCTCTAGAATTTGAAGTGTTCAGCAGCCTTCTCGAGGGAAGAGCAGTGTAAACTACATGTACATGTGAAAAAATACCTTATCATTGGAGATACTTTGTACCATAGAGGGGTAAACTATTTTTTGCATTAGTGCCTTGCCTACAAGGAGGCTAAGTGTGTCCTAAGTGATTCCCATAGTGGAGCATATGGGGGTCATTTATATGGGTTAGCAACGAACCAGAAGATTTTACGTGTTGGTTATTTCTGACCCACAATCTTTAAAGATCATGTGGAGGCTTTGAAGCACTGTAATCCATGTCATCTCTATACCAGGAAAATGCGGTCACATCCTTATCCATTGTTTCATGTCATCACTAAGTGGGGGGTGGATTACATTACGTGCAACCCATTTTCCGATCGGGGGCACAAATATATCATTGTCATTGTTGATTACTTCACCAAGTGGGAGGATAAAATGCCTACCTTCAGAGTAGACAGTGAAACTAGATTTTATTCTTCAACAAGATTATCACTCGCTTCGAAATTCCAAAGGAGATTGTCACTAACCATGGAAGTCATTTCTAGAATAGCATGATGACCGAAATGGCTACTATGCTAGGGTTCAAGCAAGATCACTCATCTTCCATTTACCCACAAGCGAATGGTTAATTCAAGGAAGTCAATAAGACCTTGAAGACCATTCTCAAACGTACTATTAATGTAGCCTGGTCAAATTGGAAAATTATGTTATATCCTATACTTTGGGCATACCAGACCAATGATAAAACTACCATGGTATTTTTTCCTTTCCAACTCATTCACAGGGTGGAAGTAGCAACTTTGGATGAGTGTGAAATTCCATCACTTAAAATGCCAATTCACATACTCCTTGACATGACTAAATTAGAATAACATTTGCTACATTTGGAAAATCTAGATGAACAACACGAAGATGTGTTAACTACAAACAAATCTCATAAAAATGGGTTTAAAAACCAATATGATAAATCTGTCAAGCCTGGAATTTTCTCTAATGGGGAGCTTGTATTACTCTGGGATCAAGACAAAAGGGGAATATGAGTTAACTAATTTTGATGAAAAAAAATTGCCTAAGCCGAGAAACGGGCTATACCTAAAGAAGTACTATGCCTAGGCTTAGTGCTTTTTCTTGTATTTTATTGTATGTAATTTTATGTACAATACTTAGCTGGTTAGTGTTCTTACATCATCTGGTGATTATTACAGATGTTAGCTTATTGGTTCATAGGTTTTGCAGATGGTGCCACTAGTCATCATACTTATAACATGGCTTCAGTCGCATGGGTCATTTATTCACCCTCAAGACAGCTAGTTTCCTTTGGAGGTGCTTGCCTAGGTCGTGCTACCGATAATGTGGCTGAATACAGGGCTATTATTGAGTTGTTATGGGATGCCTTGTCACATGGAATCACCCAGTTGGAAGTTAGACTTGACTCTCAACTGGTGGTTTCCCAGCTCAATTGAGCTTATCAAGTGCGAAACCCTACCTTGTTACATTAGTTTTTGCAGTTTAGATTACTTGAAAGAAATTTTGATTATATTTCATTTAATCACATTCCACATAATGAAAATACATCAACTAAAGCATATGCGAACTATATTTTGGATTGGCACACACACATTTTGTAAAATATAAATAATAGATACATTAGGAACACATGTAAATAACCAGGCATATATATATATGTAAGAATATGTCCATATATAGGTCGAGTTTTGACCCTAATATCCAGTCACACCTATAAAAATATACAAAAATATAAAAAAAATTGAATCGCAATCCATAAAATGCCAATAGATCTATGCCTGATCACCCGCATTACCAACATCATCATCTTCTTCAGCTGCAACAGCCTCTTCAGCTTCTATGTAAACTAGAATGGCTTTGGCTACCCTCCTCATGAGGAAACTTCCCCTCAAGTAACCTCAGTAAACCCTAGTATTCACCTACTACAGGTCGTACATACATCTTGGGATGCCCATTTGGGCGTATAGGTCTAACATCTACATTTTTATCATTAAAATCAATTAAAAACCCTTATACCTATGTATATAACTTTATGATAAAAAATCATAAAAAATTAAAAATATAAAAAGCAAAATACCTAGCTCTCCCTATATTCCTCCTGGTGAGAGGACAATATCATTGTCTCCTCGAAAATCCAAACCTCAGTAAGGAAACTACTCAAGTGCTAGTAACTGTCATCTCCACCACACATAGAATTCATCATCGTATAGACTTTGGACTAATCCTCGACCACCTTGGTGAAGGAAGACTTCTGCCCACCTAGTCATTCTAGGCTGATGGCGAGATAAAGTTGGAAGGGGTATCGCAAGGCTGATAGCAGGAACTCTCTCAAAGAAGAATGCCACTAATATACTTGAATACCCAAAATTCTTGCGACATCCTATCTTATAGTCAGAGAGTTGTTTCTTCATAATTGGGATTATACCCAAACACTAATCAAACACAGTCCCCTGTAAACACTCCACTACCACTCTCATTTGTGTCCGGGTCATGAAATGTAATGATGAAGATCCTGCAATCTATACTATTGTACTTACCACTACCTGTAGTAGGAATTTGGCAATATGAACAATTGGGATGCATGATCCCTTTTTCTAACTCCCAGGCATGCGGAAGGTGTCCACATAGTCTTGGACAATCATGGGGTCACCACCCCTACCAGTGGCTTCAAGGTTCATAGGCATACCCCTATGAGACAACCCCATGATGAAATATATGTGTTCCATATCTATCTCCAAAATCTCACCTTGAAGATCAAAAGTCTCAAGGTCATTATCCCAACAGCTACTTAAATGTTCAAGCAAGCAGACATTGGACTGCATTGGAGATTTGCAAAAGAACTTTAGTAACCCACTTTGTCGTAATTCATGCACATTAGGGGCATCACAGAGATCATCATCATCCATATCCTCGTGTTCTCATTCCCTCCATTCTAAAACCATGTTTGAACCTTCCCAATTGACCAACATTAATCATTAGAATATATCAAATTCTTTTAATTTTGTTTGTAATTTAAAAATTTCTATGTTGCGCAGTACACATGACTGTGTTTTAGATAGGTCACATGTCACACATGAGTTTCCTTTGTGCAGGTCATGTGTACAATGCATGTACACGACTGTATATGTTTCCAACCTGCATGTACTATGCAACCTCCTAGGGAAGGCTCAAAACATGAAAAATTCACATAAAAGTGAAAATTAAAACGGTTGGAATGCAAGAGAGGGGAATGCTAGCTAACTTGACACTTGTGAAAGTTGAAATCGTCCACCAGTTTCCTGTGTTGATAAATTCAAGTTAGAGGTAACATATTGCTAAATTGGGTAAAAAAATGAAATGGTATGTTTTAATTCCATTTTTGAAATATATATAGAAATTTTTTCAATTTTTGGGTTTCTAGCCTATAGTTTGAAAATTATTTTTATAATTGAACTAATACCATGTTGTTTTTCCTAATGCAATAGGTTTGAAGTCTTTTAAAATTTGTTATTTTCTCATACAGGGTAGAATTTGGGTCTTTCATATGTCATTATGCCTCTATACCTTATCCATTTTTAACCCTAGGATTACTTCTTGACCACGGACTATGGTGTTTAACCATTTTTTACCTCATCTATATCATTGTTCTTCTGTTGATAGGGCCTTCCTTCCATGAGTACCCTATTTTAGAACACTTTTTCATCTTTTGGTAATCATGCCACATTTTTCATAGGTTTAGGGGAGCCTTCTTAGCTATTTTTTACGCCAAATTGAGCCTCATTTTGGTCTCTTTTTACAATCTAGCCCTATTTTATAAGGCTCCCCGCCCTTATGGAGTTTCTTTAGGCCCGGGTCTAACTCCTCAAAATAGACTTGAATGACAAGTAAACTTGTATGTTTAGGGGCATTAATAATATGTGAATGGGTATCCACATTGGCAGTAGGTTATCATTTTTTTGGACCATGTGGAATAATACGAAAAAGGAATACTCTCTTTTCTTCAGAATTGAGAAGAGTATTCTTAGGTATAGGTTTATAACTTTTCCGAACTTGAGGGACTAAACTTAGGGAAAAGGAGCATCAGGTATGAGCTTATTTTTCTCTTTTTCGTGCTCTAGACCCAAACATGAAAAAGATTCTGATTATACTTTGTCTTTTCCATGCTCGTTAAACCCAAAAGAACAAAGAATCAAGTTTACTATTGTAATCCACATTTCTCGTAATAAAATGGATATTTTTCGAGTGATATTTCCTTCCTTCACACTCATAAAACTTGGGCTATATGCTACTTTTGAAGGTTCGTTGGGTAGGTGGTAATTTAACATTTTTTGGACCTTCCTGACTAAGTACGAAAAAGCTGTGCCTTACTTTTTTTTATACTTTTCCAGCCTCGAGAGACTAAATTGGATTAAAATGCACCCCCTTGGAGTCTTCTTCGAATTTTTCAGGCTCTCAAAATATGAAAACACCAACGAGAAGGTACTAGTTCAGGCTCATAAAATCCATGAATTAGTGACTTTATCAAGCTTGTCAAAAATGATGAGAGACTTGAGTTAACTTTCCTGGACTCGTTAAAATTTAACACGAAAGATAAGGAATAAGTACTCTCTTTGGGTTATAGATAGTGGCAGCATGTCATCCTTGAACATAACACTCTCTACACTTTCTAATAATCATGTTTCAGTTTACACTTTGAGCTCAACTATCACTTCAAGTCTTTACTCCTCCACTTGTCCTTTATACATGGGGAATATGATCATGTCTCCTACATGAAAAATAAGTGTAGTTGTCTTATCTGCAAGTGAAAATATGCCTTGGTTCATCTCTGTGTCGTGCTCACTGTTCAAAGATTTATCCCTTCATCTAACTATTATCCTAATTGCATCATTATCCTATCCAAGTATTACTTGTGTCTACCTTCCTGTATCTAGTTCCTAGTCACTCTTGTGATCTATTGGATGATCCATTTCCTTCCTCATCATAGTATGGTTTCTCATCAGTACTTCCTGAAGATGAAGACCTAGATATTTGACGATGGTACCTTAGGATTAAATATCATCATTGGTGGATTCCTTTGCTTTAGTTGTCAGTTTCACTCATTGTCTGACATTCTGTTGAGTTCTTTCCATGTTCGACTTCAACACATCTATTCACATAGTAGGGATTGCACTGGTTCCTTTTGATTTTGATGAAGACCTTAGGTTCACACTTATAACCTGAGTTGTGCAAGATTATGTTATGATCAGTTACATGGCTTCCATATTTTGAAGACTCATTATTGTATATTGTGGCTTTGATCCACCTTTGTAATATACGTGATCTTCTACCCGTATCATATGATGTAATCAAATATTGTAAAGGAGCTAGTGTTCCATTAGATTGAACATGGAATCCTCGGATATGATTTTGTATATGAAATTGATATGTATTTGTTTCAGGTACTTCCTCTGCTGCCCTAGACACTTGAGTCGTCCAATAGTAAAAGAGTGTAATTTATTTCAGCCATCGCTTCCCTCTGACCTCACACATTAGGGGAAATCTATTATCAACCAAAATGGAACTTCTCCATATGATTACTAACATCCAATATGTTGGGACACAAAAGGACAATTAGGATTGAAGTAATCCAAAACACTATAGATGTGCATCACCATTTATACATAAAATCCTAAACAACTTAATATATTTTTCATTTGGATATTAGAGATGTACACATGACTATTTGTATTGCAACCCATCTGTCATACACAACTATTTGCAATGCAACCTGCATGTACCTTGAACATGTATCTTTCCTTAAATAAAGGAGTGTGTCATATATGCCTTTCCTATATACATACTCTCCTGTACCTTAATTTAATGTTAAAAAATATAAACTACGATTAGTAGAGATCAATTGAGCCTTAATCCATAACTACCTCAACTGTCTCAACCATCCTAACTTTCAAAACCACTATATTTCCTCATGTATAAATAGAGGCTTTGGGATGGGGCTAATCAATCATTTTTTAGAGGAGAAAAGTTATCTTGGTTGTATGCCTTCACACCTCTTGGAGCAGCATAACTCGGTGTCCTCGGTTTGTAGAGGAGTCCTTGTTTCAAAAGATGGGTTGTAATCTCACCATTATTTGTTTATGAATAAAGAAAGTTCTTCTTCCAATATTTTTATTGTTGCTTTCTCATGTATGATGTATTATGGATGATTTTAATTATGTTATTATGAATATGCATTTTACTAACCATTATTATATATATGAGATATTGTTGGAATAATTCATCTTTTGGAGAATCCCTGGAAGCTTTGAAGAGTATTGAAAGAGGAGACAAGCTTGGATCAACTGTCATAAACCAGGTAAGCTAATCCTCCTTCCTATTCCTATTTCATTTTCTAGATAAGATGATTGTCTATAAGTGTCTTAGTAATATGGTAACCCTAGAGACCCTAGGTTGCAAGTGTGCATTGTCCTGAACAACAGCTGCAAGTGCCACATTCTGCTCAACATCCTCACTAGTTTGGCCAACCTGTGACCCATCTCAGATTTATTTTTGGGTAAAATCATCCCACAATATGGACCAACTTGGAAGTGTTTCTATTCCCACAATACACTTACAAAAAACCTCCCACTTCTTGGCGAAACCCTTCATGGCTATCCTCACCAATTATGAATCAGGAGTGGTTCCTCCTACTACTTCCAACGCATCCTTAAATTCTATAACACGAGTCAAGTAGGAGGCTACACCCTCATCATTTTTCATTTTAATGTTGTGTAGCTTGTCTTTTAGGGCCATCTTCTGGTTTTCATTCTTTGCTTTGAACAACTTGGTCAATGTGTCCCACATTGCTTTGAACAACTTGGTAAATGTGTCCCATATTTTTTTAGCAGTTTTATTTTATAATAAGTGCGGTATGAGATGGTCTTTAACCCCATCCAAGATAATTCTCTGGGCCCCGGAGTCATGAGCTTCAAACTCCTCAATCTCATCTTTATGTGCTGGCTTGGTCATGACATTATTAATAAAAATCCAAACTCTAAGTTCTTTCAATACAACATTAATTCTTACCTTCCATGAAATGTAGTTGGAGACTCCATCCAATGGATTCTCATACCTAATGTTCATCATGGAAAATAACTTGCAACCCAAAATTAATTGAAGACAAATCTAACACTTTTTTGGAACTTTAAAGAACACTTGCTAAACTTATTTTCTAGAATGACTCTGTTAAACTGTAATCTGATACCATTAGCTCTAATACCATGAAGAAAATCTAACTTAATAAAATGAATTTTCTCATTTACACATTCGGTCAAAGACTTACATAAACTAGGGTTTTAATTTAAATTAATGGAAAGTAAAACCACACTTGTGAAATGTACTCCAAAATTTATGTCAAATACTGAAACAATCTTTAAGTAGATGAACAAAAAAAATTCCCAAAAAAACCTTTCAACAAGTTACCTCTAAATATGTGCCGACAATCTGTTGTACTGTCACTGTATGACCTCACATGTACGGTGTATGAAACTGCACTTTTGTTAAATGTGTGGTACAGGTTTTACTTTTTGTTGATTTCTTATGCATCGGTATTTATGCCAGCCTGCAATAAATGCACTTTCTACATGTTGTAGGGTGTTGCCTCAAAAATTATGCTCACATGTGATTTACGGATTGCTCAGTCTGCAATAAATGTGGTTGTACCTTCTATTGAGTGCATTGAGAATTGTGTTAGGGTATTTCTCTCTATCCTTTGGTCTCAAAATTCTTTCTCTCTCTTCACTGATGGTGGGTGTATTCATTTATCCTCTGTCTTTGTTTTATACTTAACTTTTGTAACTACCTTCATCAACTAGCTAATCTAGGGTTGAAAATCATTTACAAAATCAAGGGTCTACAACTTAACTAACTTTTAATAATTAAAAACATTAATTATTAAATACATCATTTAAGTGTGACCCACTTTTGTAAAATATAAAAACAAATTCACTTTATTTACATAAATGTCACTTTTTTACATAAATACACCAACCTAGATCCAAATTTAAGCTCTATCAAGAGCCGAGAGGGATCAAGGTGCATTGAATTTTTTTTTGTTAGAAATGCTATCTGTAACACATGAATACCAACTATTGAGAAATAAATAGTTGTATCTTTGTAAAGGAAATTAGAGTAGTTATCAATATAAAATAATAATACAAAAAAACATAATAGAGTTGAAAATGTAGAAAAGACCAAGCTGGTGGAGAATAAACCAAAAGTGTTGAGAGCCCGAGGTATATAAAAGTGAAAAAATAAACTAAATGTTGAATATTTGTTATTTGTTTTAATTTCCAGTTTGTGGCCGTAATATAAATCCTTTGTGTTATTTCTAAGTTTAGTTTGTGTGAAAGGGAAGAACACAAATAAGACATTTCCAAGTTGTAAGAGCAAGGAAAAAGGAATCTTGGAAATCATCCACTCCGATTTATGCGGTCCAATGTCATCCAGTTCACTATGCGGGTATGTAAACTATGTTTCTTTTATTGATTACTTTTCTAGAAAAACATGGATATACTTTATGAAGAATAAAGATGAAGTATTCAACAAGTTCAAGGAATTCAAATCCTTGATCGAGAACCACACAGAAAAGAAGATCAAGACCTTTCGATCAAATAATGGCGGATAATTCACATCAAATGAACTCAAAGAGATATGCAAAGACTCAAGGACTAAGAGGGAGTTATCCACTCCATATAATCCACAACAAAATGGGATTGCAAAAAGAAAGAATAGAACGATCATGGAAGCAGCAAGGGCCATGCTTCATGATCAATATCTTGCCATGCATCTATGGGCAGAAGCTACCAGAACAACGGTATATGCAACAAACCGTACTTGACATAGAGTACTCAAGAACAAGACACCTGAAGAAGTCTTCTCCAGTAAGAAACCAAAATTCAGCCATCTCAGAATATTCGACTATCCTACACATTCCGAAAGAAAGAGGATGAAGTTAGATCCTTCAGGAAAGAAGGGTATATTTGTGGGATACTCTGAAATCTCGAAGGCTCATAGAATATACTTCCCAGGATTCAAGAAGATTGACATTAGCAAAGATGTAACATTTGAAAAAGATTCATCCTACATAAAATCTAGGAAGAGACCGGCTAAAGAACCTGAAGAAACAGAAGCACCCAGAATTCATGATACAACCATGAATGAAGAAATTCAAGAAGAGGATCAAGAATTAGAAGAACCTCAAGAACCTATGGATGCACCTTGGGAGAAGAATCCTCACAAGAGGAAACCTGCTTGGGTACATGAAATTATCCAAGGTGTAGAAAGATATCGAGCTTCAGAAGAAACACACAGAGGAAGGAAGAGAACTAGGTCCTGCTCCAGTTATGTAGCCTTGCTATGTGACATTATTGATAAAGAACCTTCCAACTATGAAGAAGTGGCAGAAAGGAAAGAATGGAAGGATGCTATGATCGAAGAGTATCAATTGATCATGAAGAATGATGTTTGGGATGTTGTCCCAAGACCAAAAGGGAAGTCCAGTGTAACTTCCAAATGGATCTACAAGATCAAGCATGCTATAGATGGCAGCATAGAGAAATATAAAGCAAGATTCATGGCTCGTGGTTTCTCCTAGAAAGAAGGAATAGATTATGAAGAAACTTTTGCACCTGTAGCTAGATACACTTCCATCAGATCAGTACTTGCTCTAGCTGCAGTGATGAAATGAAAGATACACCGGATGGATGTCAAGACTGCTTTCTTGAATGGTGTAGTAGAAGAGGAAGTGTATATGGAGCAGCCACTCAATTTTGAGACACTTGACAGGGAGTCTCATGTGTGTAGATTGAAGAAATTCCTGTACAATTTGAAGCAGGCACCCAGGACATGGTACGGCATAATTGATGGCTTTCTATCCCGTTTGGGCTTTACCGAGAGTCAAGTAGATTCTATCCTTTCCTACAAGGTTGAAGATGGTAACCCAGTGATACTCCTACTGTATGTAGATGATATATTTGTAGCAAGTATGGATGGGTTGATTGCTGATATGAAGAGGAAGCTTACTGCTGAGTTTGAAATGAAAGACTTGGGTATGATGCACTATTTCCTAGGCATGGAGATGTGGCAAAATGCAGATGGAATCTTCCTTGGACAAGGGAAGTATGCAATAGAGATTCTGAAGAGATTTAGGATGATCGACTGCAAGGCCATAACCACACCTATGGCATCAAACCTGAAGCTATTGAGTGATGATTCATCAGAAGTAGTTGATGCTACGATGTATCATCAGATGATTGGGTCCTCGATGTACCTGACAAACACAAGACTAGATATTTTCTTTGTTGTGAACACCTTGAGCCATTTCCTGACAGATCCAAGACATGTTCACTTGATTGTTGCAAATCATATTCTAAGATACCTAAAGGGTACAATTGATTATGGGCTCAAGTACTAGGTAAATCAAAAGATTAACTTGGAGGGTTATGTTGATTCAGATTGGGCAGGTAGTGCCAACAATAGGAAGATCACTTCAGGATGTTGCTTCAGTATGGGATCAGGTGTGATCTCTTGGTTTAGCAGGAAGCAGTCCTGTGTGGCATTGAGTATAGCTGAAGTAGAGTATGTCACAGCTTGTTCAGCTAGTTGTGAGGCAGTGTGGCTAAGAAAGCTACTATCTGATTTATTTGATCTCCAATTGGATGCTACTTGTATATATTGCGACAACCAGAGTTGTGGGAAGTTTTCAGAGAACCCAGTGTTCCATGACAAGTCGAAGCATATCGAGATCAAGTATCACTATATCAGGGATATGGTGCAGAGAGGAGCAGTGAAGCTCTAGTATGTTGCGATGGACAAACAGATAGATGATGTGTTGATGAACCATTGGACAGAGTGAAGTTTGAGTACTTCAAGGAGAAGCTTGGTGTTCCCTAGATCGAGGTTCCCTCCAAGGGAAAAAATTATGAGACCTAGAGCCATTCTAACATGGCGGGAGGATTAGGTTCCTTCCATGGTCAGATGTAAGGGCTAAGCCATTCTGACATGCTGAGAGGATTTGGTTCCTTCCATGTCATATGTGAGTGCTGATCCATTCTGATGTGACTATAAGATTGGTTCCTACATGATCAGATATAAGTATTGAATTCCATTCTTGGAACGGAGGCACCTGGTCAGTTACGAGGAATACTCAACTTGGTGCTGAGTTGCCATTCTCTGGGAGAATGGAGGAACCTATTCATTTACCAATAATCTTCAGTCTAGGACAGAGATCCCTTCCAATGTGGTGTTTTAGAACATGGTTAGATGTAACTGTAGAGCCCTTCCAATGTGGTGTTTTCAAACATGGTCATATCTAAGTGTAGAGCCCTTCCGATGCGGTGTTTTCGAACATGGTCGAATGTAAGTGTAGAGCCCTTCCAATGCAATGTTTTTGAACATGTTCGGATGTAAGTGCAGAGCCCTTCCGATGCGGTGTGTTCGCACATGGTCGGATATAAGTGTTGAGCCATTATGGCACGATGTGTTTACACATGGCCAGGTGTGAGTGCTGGGCCTTTCTGAGAAGATGAGGTTAGATGTGAGTTTTGGGTGTGCCTTTATAACAAGACGAGGTCAGATGTAAGAGCTAGGCATGCCATTCTGACTTAGGGTCAGATATAAGTGCTGAATACCTACATGAAGGGTAGGCCTACAAGCAGCATGAAAAAGGGATGGCTCTGGAGAACTTCCTATGACGAGAAGAATTGAGAGATAGCACCATTCTGAGATAGCACTGATGATGATGATCTAGATCAAGTGATGATGATCCAGATTTGATGATGATACAGTGATGATGATCCAGTAGTGATGATCTAGCAGTGGTGATCCAGATCGATTGATGATCCAAATCCCATGATGAAGAAGACTTGAAGAGGAAGAAGACTTGAAGACAAAGATGACTTGAAGATGAAGAAGACTTGAAGATGAATATGACTTGAAGACGAAGAAGAATTGAAGATGAAGATGGCTTGAAGATGAAGATGACAAGATGATATAGTCGATACAGAGAAGAAGACCAGTGCTGAAAATTGTGTCGAAAGAATACCTTCCTAGTTAAGAGGGAGTGTTGATGTATTTGTAACTTACGAATGTATTCACTTGTATATCTTATGTCTTGTACCCCGATGTTTATTCTGGGAAGTGTCTGTAATGTATTTGAGTCATGTCATGCCCTGATGTTCCTATCAGTAGATTTAATAATCTAAACAAGTCATGTCAAGTCATTGTGGGTAACCCTCCTATTGTTCAAGGGTTAAAGTCCCCGTAATTCTGGGGCCCTAGGGTTATTAGACTCTCCTAGAGAATTCAGCCCTAGTGATTCATTTTCAAGTTGGAAATTATTATAAATAGAGAGTGAGCCTCTCTATTTATCACACACTCGCTCACACTTAGTTGTAACGCATAGCTGAGGAAGAAGAAGTTGTTGGGGCTAGAGAGAAAGAGGCTACTACTGTTGGGATATCATCTTACTATTTTTGGGGCTTTTCTTTTGGTGTTGATTCTATCTCTGAGGAAGTTGCAGGGTTTTCTCCTTTGTGGTTTCCCCGAGGAAAATCTGTGTGTTCATTGTCTTATGTGTTTGATTTATGTGCTTGTTATTCTCTCAGTTAAGATCCTAAGTTAATGCTAGCTTAAATGATAAAAAACTAACAGTAGGGATAGGCCATGACATTCTGGTAGCCTTCTAAGCCTGATTTGTGATTGTTAGTGACATATTTTGTTGATTCATTGACTATAGTGTCTCTTATTTAGGCATACCATGAATTGTGGTGGTCTTTCCCAATTGGGTTGTGGACTGTGGTGGTTTTTCCCAGCTGGGTCGTGGACTATATAAGCTCTCTAAATCTGGTCGTGGACTATTGTGTACCTCCCTTACTAAATCGTGACATGTGTGATCCCTATAAGGGTTGTCCTGTGACTACTATAATATACCTAGGTTGGGCTATAACTGTGTATGCCCTCTATGGATGGACTGTCTCTTTGTTTACTGTTGTAAATTGGGTTGAGTTGTGTGCTCCACCAGGAGGCCTCACATTTTTAACTTGTATACTCTATGATTCAATTCAATTTTTTTGCAAGAGAAATGACTCTCACTCTTCAATCAACACAAGCTATAGAAGATCAACACCAACCAAGTATAGTGGATGTTGAAAAAACTGCCCCAATATTTTGAGATGTCAACATATTAGAAGAAATTATGGACTAAGGTACTACAAGAGCCCTTCATGTATCTTAATTATTTTACATAACTCGTAATATTAGCAAACATGCCTCAGTCTCCATCCAAAAATCGATCCATTTATTTTGTTGCATCACCACTTTTTCAAGTTATTTTGACTCTTTCGATATTGTTATTCCTGCCAAATTAAGACATATGGAGAAATTAGATAAGAATGAAATTCTTTTAATAAAACTTCTATAAGAAGAAATATTGCATATTTAATATACTTATAAAAAAAATTATTAGCGCTTTTAAACCTTTTTGTCCACTACGATGAGTGGCCTTTGACTTTTCTACCCTCACATTAGAGGTCTTGTCCTTATACATAAACCAATTGAATTCAATTTCACACAAATAAATGTTTAATATGTATTAATACATTTGAAATATCATATTAAACAAATAATTCAATACCTGAGTGATCTCCTCACCAATATGTGTTTGTTCTTCCAACTTCTCCTAGGATTTTACCACTTCTTTTGAGATCTTCGTAGGTATGTCAAATGGCATTTATTTAAGCCTTTGATCCTGAAGATTTTTTTTTTTTTTTTTGGTATGGTTGCAACGAAACCTTTTATATTTTTTGTTCATTTGTGATTTTACCTTCGTCGCTAACTAACCAGCCCCAAATTCAGTCTTCGTGTCCTATATGACCATCTTTTTCAAGTGAAGTGGAATTTTAGAGAAGTTGAGATGAAGATGGTCTCTAAATATATGAAGGAAAGATTCCCTTAGCATATTCATGAAGGTTTTTCATGCATCCGTTCTTCATATCTCCCCTAAAGCATGGTCATACTCTATCTTAGTACCTAAAGTACGAACACATGATTCATAATTTGAGACGAAAGAAGAATTTGTAGTCCCAGGATATTAGAAAATTCATCAACACACTGTTCTTCATTACTAGCTGCTATTGTTGATGATATTTACTTGGATCTTTTACTCGTACCTCAGCTGGATGGTGAATTTATTGATTCTCATAGAACTTGATGATTACATGGATCTGGTTGATGAGTTTGAGATGATTTTGTTCTCAGGAAACTAATTAGGGATTCAAGATCTAAAGATTGTTTTTTTGTAGTCCAATCTTTCTTATTTTAATTCATGTGTTGCTTATTTTAGGTTGATAATGCAATCAAAGAAAATAAGAAATTGATGCATTTTGTTAGACCAATACAACAATTTGTCCATAGACATGGACCTCCTACTATTAAATCACGCAGAAAATAATGGGTGGAAGAAGATATGACAATGGAGTCTGCATATCCAAAAAAAATGAGCACAATGATGAAGAGGTTAGTCATGAAAATACTACACGGAATGAATAGTTTGAGATAATTGTTGTTTGTGGATATTCTACATGTCGTGGAAATAAAAAATTCAAACGTGGAATTATACAAAGACATTACATAAATGGTTACACTGTTTTAACCAATAATTGTTATGATCAATTATTAAATCATTGTTGCATTTAACATGATGAACCAATTCATCCTTTAAACCATACTAAGAGAAGAAGAGAAGCATTGAAGAGATAAATTCCACCTGAAAAGTTTTAAGAATTTATAAATTTAGAAAGAAATGATGAATGCCTCATCATCTTCAGAGTGAACGTGATGACAAAAATGAAATGTAGGAAGATGGAATGAATGAAATGCTCACAAGTTTCTTTGGGGATGGAAACAATGATGAGGATGATGATCCTATTCATAACATTAATGATCATATAGAGGGAAATTACCACCATCTAAAATTTGACTACAAAACTCCAATATTTATATCTTGAATCCTTAATCAATTTCCTCAGAACAAAATCATCCCAAATTCATCAACTAGATCCATGTAATCAACAAGTTCTACGGGAATCAATAAATTCCCCATCTAGTTGAGGGTCAAGAAAAATATCCAAGAAAATATCATTAGCAGTAGAATCCAATATGAAGAACAGTGTGTCGATGCATTTTCTAATGTCCTAGCAACACCTGGCATCACAAATTCTTGTTTCGTCTCAACTTATGAATCATGTGTCGATATTTTAGGTACTAAGATAGAGTTGACCCTGTTTCAATATTAGGCTAAAAAAATATTTCCTTCGTATATTTAGACACCATATTCATCTCAGCTTCTCTAAAATCCCACTTCACTTTAAAAATATGGTGATATAGGACATGGAGAGTGAATTTGGGGCTGGATGGTTAGTGACAAAGGTAAAATCGCAAATGGATAAAAATTGTAAAAGGTTTCATAGCAACCAAACCAGAAAAATAAAATAAATATCCTTGATCAGAAGCTTAAACAAATGTCATTTGACATACTTATGAAGGTATGGAAATAATTGGCAAAATCCCATGAGAAGTTGGAAGCACAAAGAAAGACAAGAGAGAATATTACTAAAGTATTGAATTTTTCATTCAATATGATATTTCAAATCTATTAATACATATTAAACATTAATTTGTGTGAAATTGAATTCAACTGGTTTATGTATAAGGAAAAGGCCTCCAAGGCGAGGGTTGCAAAGTCAAAGGCCCCTCATCGTAGTCACCAAAAAGGTTTAAAAGCGCTAATAACAACTTTTGTAAGTATATTAAATATTAAATATTTCTTCTTATAAATGTTGTAGTAAAATAATTTCATTCTTATCTAATCTCTCTATATGTACTAATTTGGCAGGAACAAAAATATGGAAGGCATCCAAATAACTTAGAGAAAGAGGTGATGCAGCAAAAGAAATGGATTGATTTTGTTTTCTGGATGGATACTAAGGTATGTCTATTAATATTACGAGTTATGTTAAATAATTAAGGTATATGAAGGGATCTTGTAGTAACTTAGTGTTGAAATATTGTAACTTCAAAGGATATTCTAAATGTATTTTATTGATATAACCCAAGGGATTTGTTATTATTCCTTCGACGAGGTGTTACTATTGTATTTGGTCATTATAGAGTCGTGAGGTAAATCCTCCATTGTAATTCAGGTCTTTATTACCCTAATGAATAATATAATATATTGTTTTGAGTCTTCCTAGGTGAAGTCGACCCAGATAGTTTACTAGGTTTCACTTGATTAGGGTAAAATTTAGTTGGCTCAATGTGTATAAATAGAGGAGTTGTGGTTATTATTTGAACACAAACTCACTCACTTGAGTAGTGTATAGGATAGAGAGAGAGAACAGAAGGAGGAGAACACATGTTTTTTTGGGGTTGTCTTTTATACATATTATAAAGAGAAATTTTTGTTGGATTTTCTTCCCCTTTAGGGCTTCCCAGGATAAATATTGTGTCTATCTTGTAATTGTGTTTCTATCAATGATTCTGGCCATGTTGTTGCTATGATATTTGAGTTGAACACTAATGAATCTAGTCTAGCAAATGAAATATTAACATGGTATCTGAGCTAACCTGATTAGAGCACCTTTCACAAGGTGAAATTCTCTCTCCTCCCTCTCTGAAAGAAATTAGGGTTTCTACAAAAGTTGGAGTTATAAATATTTTCTTGCATAGAAATTTGTGCCTCCCTGGAGTGCATCTATTAATCCCTAGATCAAATTTTTTGGGTGTTTGAAGCTTTGATAAGGACAAACCCTAGTTTGGCCCTAAAACAGAAAACCAAATCCATAAATTTTGTAGAGCTACAACATTGCAAGTAGGATTTGAAGGGTGAAGATTTGGGATCTCCATAAATCAGTTGAACCAACCAACTCACCTTGTCTAAGCACATCTACTGGTAAGGTCAACTTACTATTTTGATAAATTTCATTTTTTAGTGACCTACTAGACAAGATGGCCCCAAGCATTAAGCGTGAGGACAAATTGGAAGGCCTAGAAAACTTCATGGCTTTGAAGTATAGGATTGGTCTCATTTTGAAAGAGAGTGGCCTTGGTAATTACATCAAGGATGAGACTGTAGAACCTGAAAAAGTTGACACTAAGGAGAATCATGAACAAAACCTAATCAAGGCAATGAGGATCATTGTTGATTCTATTAAGGATCACTTATCACTCAAGTTTCATTTAAGAAGACACCTAAGAAAATTTATGATGCACTTTCAAAAATGTATGAGGGAAGGAACATCAATTGAAAGATGAATCTGATAGCCTAACTGAAGGGCACAAAGATGAGAAAAAGATAATCTATTCAAGATTACTTCATAGGGGTCTCCCATTTCAAAGAGAAACTAAGTGCTATTGGAGACACCCTTGATGAGGATGAACTAATTATGACTGCTCTCAATGGTCTCACTAGACCTTGGGACTCATTCATTCAAACTCTGTGTGCCAGAAAAGAAAGTATGAAGTTTGAGATAGTATGGGAAGATTTCATACAAGAAGAAGCTATCCTCATAGAATATGATCAAGCTCTAGATACCCATACTAAAGGAAGAAAACAATCAGACTTCAAGAAGAGTAATCATAAACCTTCAAAGAAGAAATTTCAGAAGAAGAAGAAGTATTACTCAAAGTATCAATGTTACAACTGTCATAAGATAGGACATCTTGCTAGAAAATGTCCATCACCAAAGAAGGAAAACAACAACAAGAGCCATCATGCTCATCTAGCTGAAGATGAGGATGTAGAAAAAGAAAGGCCTCAAAAGAAAACTAGAGGTGAAGATGTAGAAGAATATGTGTAATTCTCTACACTCTTTGGGTTGTAACACTTGGAGAAGACACATGGCTTATTGATAGTGGTTCCTCTAAGCATGTGATAGGGAAGAAGCAAAATCTATCAAGACTTGAAGAGAAGAACTCTCCCCATAAGGTATCATTGGGAGATGACTATCAATATCCCATCAAAGGTATTGGTGAATCAAGCTACAAGCTTCCCTCTGGGCCATGAAGATGAAGGAAGTATTGTATGTACCAGGTTTGAAAAAGAACCTACTTTCCATCTCTACTCTAGATAAGAAAGGATATAAAGTTGCTTTTATAGATGGACAAGTACTTATGTGGTCCAAAGGAAAGACAGTTGAAGATGTTGTAGTCATTGGAGAAGAAGGTCGAGGACTATACAAAATCAAAGGACATCTAGAGATAGCCCTTATCCATGAGACTACAAGCTCAAGTGAACTCTGGCATAGGAGACTTTCTCACATCAACTACAAAGCATTTATCTATGTGAGCAAGATGGTAAGAGGGTTACCGGATCTGAAGATGGAAGATGAGGGAAATTGCAAGGGATGTGCAAAGGGAAAGAACATCGAGAATCCCTTTCCAAAAAGTGAAAAAAATACCAAAGGTACATTGGAACTTATTCATTCTGATGTATGTGGTCCTATGCCCTCCATATCCTTAAGTTGATATGAGTACTATGGCACATTTATTAATGACTATTCAAGAAATACTTGGACATACTTCTTGAAGAATAAGATTGAAGTGGTCAGGAAATTCAAGGAATTCAAATCCTTGATAGAGAACCGCTCATAAAAGAGAATCAAGACACTGATATCAGATAATGGTGGAGAATATACTTCAAAGGAATTTGAAGCATTCTGTAAGGAGGAAGGAATCAAGAGGGAACTAAGCACTCCCTATAATCCCCAAGACAATGGTGTTGCGAAAGAAAGAATAGAACTATCATGGAAGCAGTGAAGACCATGATTCATGACCAAGACCTCCCTATGCACCTATGGGTTGAAGCAGCAAGAATAGTTGTATGTGCAAAATAGATTATCTCATAGTGCTCTTGGAATTAGGACTCCTGAAGAGATGTATACAGGAAAGAAACCTTAAGTGAGCCATCTCAAAGATATTTGGTTTCCCAATATATGTACATATTCTGAAAGAGAAGAGAACCAAACTGGATCCCTTTTGAAAGAAGGGAATATTTGACATATACTGTGAAGTCTCCAAAGCCTTCAGAATATACATTTCAGGATTCCATCATATCAAAATTAGTAGGGATGTAAAATTTTACGAAGAGACAGCACTTAATAAGTCTAGAAGGTCTCAGATTGAAGAAGTACATGAAGAAGATGTACCTCCCAGAATGATAGAAGTTGAACCCTCTCCTGAAATAGTAGCATCTTAGGATCATGAAATGATAGAACCGCAGGAGCCCCCTACTTTGGATATCTCTCAAAAGTGAAAACTTGCTTGGGTAAGAGAAATCATAGAAGATGCAGAAAGATAAGGAGTGCCAGTAGGCTCCACAAGAACCAGCAAAAGATCAAAGCCTTATTCCAGTTATGTAGCTTTGATGTGTGATCTTGTAGATCAAAAGCCCACCAGCTATGAGGAAGCTGTACAGAAGAAAGAATGGGTTGAAGCAATGATGGAAGAATATTAGCCGATCATGAAGAATAATGTTTGGGATATTGTTCCCAAACCAGAAAACAAAAGAGTGGTATCTTTGAAATGGATCTACAAGATAAAACATGTTGTTGATGGAAGTATTGAAAAGTACAAAGCAAGATTTGTGGCTAGAGGATTCTCTCAGAAAGAGGGGATGGATTATGAAGAGACATTTTCTCCAGTATGAAGGTACACTTCCATCAGTACTATCATGGCACTTTCCTCCATGATGAAGTGGGACTTGCACCAAATGGATGTAAAGAAAACCTTCCTTAATGGTGTTATTGAGGAAGAGGTTTACATTGAACAGCCACAAGGATTTGAAGTTGAAGACAGAGCGACTCATGGATGCAAGTTCAAAAAGGCTCTGTATGGACTGAAGCAAGCTCCTAGATCTTGGTATGGTAGAATAGATAGCTTCTTGATAAGCATGGGATTTACCAGGAGTAAAGTTGATCATAATATTTATATGAATATTATGGGTGATGAACCAGTCATACTATTGTTGTATGTGGATGATCTATTTCTTACTAGAAATGAGAAACAAATCAAGGATTGAAAGAAGAAGCTAGCTGAAGAATTCGAGATGAAAGATCTTGGATTAATGCATTATTTCCTAGGGCTCAAAGTGTGGCAGAGCCCAGAAGGAATATTTCTGAACTAGGGAATGTATGCAGTAGAAAACTTGAAAATATTTGATATGTTGGATTGTAAAGCGATGGCCACACCCATGTACACCAACCTGAATTTGTTGTCTAACCAGCACAAGGCTAGATATATGCTTTGTTGTGAACACCTTGAGTTAGTATCTAGTTAAACCTAGACGACTTCACCTGATAGTTGCAAAGCATGTGATGAGGTATCTAAAAGGTACGATTGATTTGGGACTTTACTATGGGAGATATCATGACTACAAATTGTATGGATATACGGATTCAGATTGGACAGGAATTGCCGCAGATAGAAAGAGCACCTCAGGTGGATGTTATTGCCTGATATCTACCATGATCTCATGGTTTAGTAAGAAACAGTCCAGTGTTTCTCTCAGTACAGCTGAAGCAGAGTACATTGCAACTTGCTTCGCTTATTGTGAAGTGATATGGATTTGGAAGCTAATGTCAAGATTATTTGACATAGACATGGAAACCACAGTAATTCTTTGTGACAACCAGAGTTGTATAAAGATGACATAGAATCTGATGTTCCATGACAAATTGAAGCACGTAGAAATATGATATTTTTATATAAGGGATATGGTACAAACAAGATCTATTAAGCTCCAGTATGTGAGTACCGATGAGCAAGTTGTTGATTTACCAACTAAGCCTCTATCTTGAGTAAAGTTTGAATATTTTCATGACAAGCTTAGTGTAGTTAGAAAACACCTTCCTTGCAAGGAAGAACTGTGATGGAAATACAAATGATGAAGATATAGACCTTCTTCAAAAAGGAAGATCAGGTCGAAGACATGAACCCTCCTCGTACAAAGGGGGAGGAGGTTGATAATATGGAACCTCCCAGGAAAGGGGGAGTAATGATGATAATGACATTGATGATGAATGGAAGTGACGATGAAGGTCTGACATTTACTTTTAGATGATAGTATCCTCACTTGAGCATGGCGGGTAAAACACTATATTCATGAGAGTGATCCTTATTAAAGATGGCGCTACAGATGTCACTCTTGCATGGAGAGTACCCACATTCATTTATGGATGTCATAGAATAACACTCGCTCAGTAGTGGTCCTAACCTCAGTACTAAGGATTCTCTACGAGAGGAAAAACATTTTTTATGCAGTCGAGATCTACTTTGCAGACTATACTCCTGTATGGAGAGTATGCCTACATTCATATGTAAATTCCATAGAATAACACTCACTTGGGAGTGGCCCTGACCTCAGTGGTATGGATTCTCTATGATGAGTCCTCGTGGGTGTCATGATATAACACTCATTTGGGAGTGGTCCTAACCTCAATGGTATGGATGTTCTACGACGATCCGACCTTTTGTATGCGGTAAAGATCTGCTCTGCAGACAATAATATTGCTTGGAAGAGTATGCCTACACTTAAGTGTAGATACCATAGTATAACACTCACTTGGGAGTGGTCCTAACCTTAGTGGTATGGATGTTCTATGATGAGTCATCATGGATGATAGGGTTGGAACTGGGTGTAGTTGAGATCTACATTTAGTTGTAGATGATTCGGCTGGTCGATTTCATCAATCATGTTGATGGAGGATTGCATCATCCTTGGACTTAGGTCCTAAAGTGATCGAGATTTATCATCCTGCAAATAGATCATGTGTACTGTAGGTAGCGTGGTGGCGAAGGATCAAGTAGATCGAAGTACTCCAAATTTTAGTGTGAGTGAGGAATGCTTAAGTTTCATTGGAACAATTTAGCATTAAGGATAGAGACAATATTAAATCTCCATGTAGTCCTGGCCAATTACCATATGATGATAATCACGTCTTTCAAGTTGACCATGACAAAATATTGTAGTTTTGTTACCTGGAATACTTGTAGATAAGATAATATGAGATAAGTTTATTAAGGCTACATAGAAAAAATTATCAATGGTGGCTTGTTAGATTGGTGAAAGTGGGTAGCTAATATAGCCACCACTATCGAAGTCTAACAAAGTGAAAGTCTAGTGCTTGTGCTTACACTTGTGGATGTGCGTCATCATATGTAATGGCTGTTGGGTTTGGTGCAAATCCTGGGTGAATTTGGAAGAATATATACCCCCCACTCGGGGTTTCTTATGCAAAAGGGTATTGAATTGAATGGTGTTAATGATTCCCCTATATCTCCATATCTATTGAGTGTGTCCTAGAAAAAAATTCAGTGTATGAAAAAGTTGGTAATTTTTCTTCAATTTGTAAACACATATGGGTTTCGCATATATTTACATCAAATCTCACCAACTAGGGCTTAGAATATAAAAATTAATATTATAAGATTCATTAGTGGGGATCAAATTATAAATCTCTTAACAAGAAATATGGTCATGTTTATCCAAGACAAAATCATGTGAGATACTAGTCCAAGTCTTCTAGGTTTTTACCTAGAGTTCTCTTCAACATAGGAGTCCTTTCCAAGATAACCTTTTAGGAAGATATATGTCGTAATTAGAAATAGTGTTATACCAAGTTTTCTAATACCAAATCAAGTGATAAGCACAATCAAGATTCAAGACATCGTTTTTATCACACCCATTGCTAAGTATGGAGCCATTGCTTTTCATGACATCTAGATTCTTCACAGTATAGGAGAGCCATTGATGTTAAATTAATTCATCTCTACAATGATGAAGTACTTCATAGCACATGATTATTTTAGTTAATCGATGCATAAAATATAATTATTTGCGTGTATGAGAGTTGCTCTTATCTGCCCTCCATAGATTGCAGTCAAGATTTTATTAATGGCTTGGCTTTTCCATCTTTGTTAGAGATAGGTCAACGAAAAATTTCTTCAAATTGTTGGCCTCCAAGGAGGTTGGAGAAAAGATCCATGGACTCAAACGTATTATGGGGTGAGTTTCTAGCCAAGAGGAGTTTTATATTTATGTTTTCAACTGCTACAAATTTTGTTTTCAATCCGAGGAGTTAACAAAATAATGAGAGGTGGGAATGCAGAGATACTAATGAAAAAGGTCTACAATGAATTTTTCATTCAATTGACCAAGTCAAGAACCATAAAGTTTCCATAAATATATTCAATCAATAACCACCTTCAACACTTTTCAATTTCATGTATACATCATTTAGCTTCCCTTAAATGATTATTCCTTTTAGGAAATGCTTATTTCTTTTTGGCGTGGACTGTAGGGGCTCTTTATAGCTTAGTGTGGACTATATAATCCCTGCAGGGTTAGTCCATGACCTTCTAGAACCCTTCTAATCCTGATTTGTGATTTTTGGTGACCTCTTTTGTTGATTCGTTGACTATAGTGTCTCTTCTTTAGGAAGACTTTGGACTGCGTTGATCTTTCCCGGTTGGGCTGTAGACTATGGGGGTTTTTCCTAGCTATTTCATGGACTATATAAACTCTCTAGATCTAGTCGTGGAATAGTGTGGGCCTCCCTTACTAAACCATGACCAATGTGATCGCTATAAGGGTTGTCCTGTGACTACTGTAATCTACCTAGGTTGGGCTATGACTGTGTGTGCCCTATAGGGATGGAATGTCACTTTGTTTACTTTTGTAAATTAGGTTGTGAGTTGTGTGCTCCACTAGGGATTGGTTTGTGACACCCTTAGGTTCTTAAGTGAGGCTGTAACCTTCACCATGCAAATGGATCTATGTATATGTTTGTCATTTTAATGAGTTATTCAAGTTTTAATTGTTGGAGGAAACTTTGTTGGCAACAACAAATATGAACATCTTGCATAATTAAACTCTCAAATTGAAACTGCACAAGAAACACATAATCTTGTGTTTCAATGGATGAATAAGGTTGTTTAAGGAAATCAACTATAGACTAGGGAGAGCAAATCTAAATTGCTATAAGGTACAAATTCATGTGAGAATTCTGAAAGACTCTCATATTATATAGAGAAACATTGGTGAAAGTTTGAGGTATATATTAGCTCTAGGAGAGACATTTGTGTTGAATTTCATTGAATATTGCAAGATCTCTCTTAAAGATGGAAGCCAATATCAAATGCCTTGGAAGTTTCTATGTGTATTAAATTGCTTATACACTTACTTCATAATGTTCCATTACTCACAAGTGGTGGAAACAAAATGAGAAGTCGTTGGAGTACAAACATGTGGTATTTTCATTGGTTAGGGTCTTAATTGAAAGAATTGAGAGTATGTAAGAGGAATGAACATGGTAGGATCATAAGATATATCATAGGTAACCAATGACTATGAAGCCCCTCTTTCTTTTACTACTGACCCCTACATTTACACACCTTCATAAAGGAGTTCAATCAATACCCACCTCCAACACTTTTCAATTTCATTTATACAACATTTAAGATTCCATTAAATGCTTATTTCTTCTTGGCTTGGTCTACCCAGGGTCTGTTATTAGTACCCAATAAACTAGCAATATAAAACATATTAGCAAAAGAATCTATGCATGTTATGTTTAGGTAACCATCTTACTACCTCTCTACATTATGAAAAGTAAAGTCATTTATGCCTAGAATACCCTCAAAACATATGAAAGAGAATGCCAAAGTGAAATTAATCTTGTGTACATGTCGGAGACAACAAGCTTATGCTATCTCCACTGTGGAATCGTGACCTATGTAGGAACTCATCATCAAGCCAATTGGGAAATTTCTTTAGGCCGGTGTATGTTTACATGTTTCAAGTTATAATCAAATTCACACGTGATTACAACTAATTAAGGAAGATGAAAAAATAGTTCCACTAATAAATGCATTACCATGATACAAATTACATAGTTTTATTCATTATTGTTATGATGCCATTACCAAATATTCTACTTTCATGTCTTGCTGCCAAAGATTATATAAAACCTTGGTTTTCCTCCTATGTATTTGTTTAACACTTGGAACAAATTTTAGGTAGTGTTTTCATCAATCTCCTTTAGCCTAAATTCTCAGCACCTTCTCTAGGCTTGTTGTGTGAATCCCTCTTAGATCCACACATTCTAATCAATTTGAGAATGATTTATACATCATATTTTCCTTGCAATCAATGCATCACTACCTAACATATATTTGGGCCAAAAGTGGATTGTAAATTCCCTTTGACCTCCAACATGGCACAAAACTTAAGTGGATTGCAACTGGGTGCATGTATCTATTCTCCATGTTAATGTCATGTTACAGTTTTAGTTGTTGGAGAAAACTCTATTGGAAACATAGTATGTTCCATACCCTCTGTTGAAATATACTAAGCACACCCCATCAGTTGTTGTTGGAGGGTTATTGAAAGGTAAAATATGCTAAGCATGCCCCATAGAATATATCATTGTGTGCTAAGCAGTGTGCATCCTGGGCCAACAACAATCAAACAACAACATATCCATTCACTAGACTCATAACATCATCACAATATGTTGAACAATGAAGAGAGAACTAAACCATGGCAATCCATCATAACTGAAAAATGAATCCCCCTTATAACAGCAATAAGAGAGGCTTGAATTCAAGTATGTGCTTATTCTAAACAGTTTTGGTGTTGCATGTATGTGGAATCAGCAACAAAACCAAGTTTTGGTGAGTTCTGGGCAGTTTTAAAGCATAAACCGTGGTAAAAAACATCATTTTTAAGATCTGCATTGTTTTAAGCTAATGCTGGGAGATTTGCGGTTTACACCATCATTTAAAACGTGTCCATATTGAAGTTTGATCATGAAAACAATAATGAAGAGGCTTTGAATTCAAATATGGGTGCTCTTTTGAGGGAAATCAGCAATGCAAACCCTTGATATAGCAATTTTAGGTGTTTTGGGCATAAAATAGCCCTCATCTAAGATTCTAGGAAGGGTATAAGGTAAATTCTTCAAACAGCTATCACAATAGCCTTATATCCCCATAAAACATGTAGCAGGAACCTCATAATACAGTCTCAGTTGGAAAATTGATCCATAAAAGGGTGACCTCCTTAGTTTAAGCTATTTTTATGTCTTGTTCCAGCCAGCGTTCAACATAGGAGGGGTTTCCTAGCACAGTTGCACCCCTTAATCCTTGGAAGAAATCCTTTTAGAGTCTATTTGGCTTAGTATTGGAACAACCCCATCATTTGCAGGAAGTTTGTCTAAATTTGTATCCTTTATTTGGGACTTTTTGGACAGAAGACCCTTGTTTCACATATATGGACACTTCCCTTGCAAAGCGCTCCCATTTGGAGTCTTGTTTTTAGGTTGGAGGTTAAACAACCAGCCTTCTGGAGGACGTTTTTCATCTAAGGATGTTCCTATATATTTGTCATTGTTATGTGAATGAATTCTTATTAGATAAGTCATTAGTTGGTTGCATGAAGGAATCATTTGATTGGGTGATTTTCCTTGTGGAAATTCCTTGGATAAGTCATGGCAATTGATGAAATTAATGGTAATGGATCCACTCTCAATTTTAAAGGTGTTTCTAGACTGTCATCTTCTAGCAGCAAGGGGTTTGAATTTTTTCATCCTCCTCCCCCAAAATGGAACTGACCCTTTCCCTTTTCCATATCGTAAAGTTGTTTTTGAATCCTCTTCCTTGAGGAATTGTTGCATCTGACTTGCAGATAAATGTGCATATTTTATTGGAGCAACTACAAAAGAAACACATAATCTTTTGTTTCAAGGGATGGACTAGGATTTAAAGGAAAATGACTACAGGTTGGGGAGAGAAAATCTAAATCGACATAAGCTACAAATTCATGTGAGAATTATGAAAGACTCATATTATATAGAGAAATGTTGGTGAACGTTTGAGGTATATATTAAATCAGGGAGAGACATTTGTATTGAATGTCATTGAATATTGTGCAATCTCTCTTAAAGCGGGAATCCAATATTAAAAGACTTGAAAGTTTCTATGCTTATTAAATTACTTATACACTTCAAAAAGTTCCATAGCTCCCAAGTGGTGGAAACAAAATTATAAGTCATTGTAGTACAAACAAATGATATTTGCATTGGTTAGGGTCTTAATTGAAACCATTGAGAGTATGTAAGAGGAATGAACATGGCAGGATCGTAAGAGATATTGTAGGTAACCAGTGATTATGAATCCCCTATTTCTTTTACTATTGGCCCCTACATTTACACACCTTCATAAAGGCATTCAATCAATACCCACCTTCAACACTTTTAAATTTCATTTACACAAAATTTAAGCTTCCCTTAAATGCGTATTTCTTCTTGGTATGGGCTACCCAGGGTCTGTTATCAGTGACCAATAAACTACCAACTGCTTTTCCTAAAACTCTATGGAATGAAAGGAACTATCATCTTTGTGAGACTACAAGTGTTGAGGATGAAAAGGACTTCCACTTATATTGCCCTGTGTGCACCCACATAAGATCTCAATTTCAAAATTTGTGTTACAATATGAACATGCCCAACCTTCTATCTCATCAAAATTATAGTAATTTAAGAATGCTCGATGGTTGACGACATACATAAAACTCTAAATCAAACCAAATAGTTCCTTACTTTTATTTCTTAAACATTGAGAGACTAAAATTAGTCTAAGTAAACATTATATAGCAAGTTAGTCACTTTTTTATATTTTGTTTTTCTACCCTAATTTAGTGGATACTATTTGAAAAGTGACCTTCATAAATGGTTGCAACTTTAAATATCCTATAATATTTAAAAAGAAATTGAAATTGAAAGGCATATCAAAGCCTAAATATTCCACAATATTAACATAGTTTATTCCTTAGGGCTTGAAAAGTGGCATTCATAAACCCATGTGAGACGACAACCCAACTAAATTGGGCGAACAATAAGAAGCCTGTTGCAAGCCCTTTAGCCCTTTAATGCGGCGGCAAGCATGTCCCCGGTTGGATAATACCCTAATTTAGTAGATACTATTTGGAAAGTGACCTTCATAAACGGTTGTCCCATAATATTTAAAAAGATATTGAAATTGAAAGGCATATCAAATCCTAAATATTCCACAATACTAACCTAGTTTATTCCTTAGGGCTTGAAAAATAGCATTCATAAACACATACGAGACGACAACCCAACTAACTTGGACAAACAATAAGCAGCCTACTACAAACTATTTAATGTGGCGGCAGCAGGCATAATCCAACTGGGGACATGCCTGCGGCCACCACATTAAACGGCTTGCAGTTGTTCACCACTAACTTGAATATCTCATAATATAGTAAGAAAGAGAAAATAAAATAATCCAACGGGGGACATGAGTGCTGCCGCCACATTAAATGGCTTGCCGTTGTTCACCACTAACTTGAATATCCCATAATATAGTAAGAGAGTAAATGAAATATTTTCGCAGCGGGTACCGCTTTCACGCGTGGGATAAGCGTTCACCAAATCGCCCCGTTTTTCCCGCCGATTTTCGATTAAAATCAGTCAAATGTTTGCTGTGAAATTGGTTATTTCATTATTTTGGAATTCTACTAATTTTATTAGCTCATTCTATACTAAATCGGGCATTTTAAAACTACCCAAATGATTAAAACTACGATCTAATACCTCGAAAGTATGATTTACAGCAAAATTGATCTGCCGGATTCCGGCGAGTCGGGGGCGATTTGGTGAACGCTTATCCTGCTCCCCGCTTTCAAGGCCTCAATATCCCGTGATATTAAAAGGAGAAGGTGATATTAAAAGGAGGAGGGAAAAAAATACTTTCATAGAAGGCACAGCTGTCAAGGATGTTGGATGGTCATTGGATAAGAAAATTATTAAAAGTTACGTAGGGTTTCATCCTCCTCTTAATATTTTCTTTCCAAATTCTGTAGTAGTTCGTGGTCAATTTGCTTTGCAATTTCTAAAAGTGTTTGCAGTTTTTGCCCATCTTATTTGGAAAATAGAAATTTATGACATAGATTTGATGATTTGCTAACCACCCTAACCGATCTCAGGTGGACAAACCAGGGCAAGAATCGAACCCTGGATAAACACTCTGCCGACAGCCCTGTCACATGAATATCAATTCATTACACGCTACTCATAATGCGCAAGATTCTTCGTCATCATTCTGGCTCGCATGCATCCAACAACATAAACTCAACCAAAAACTATCTTTGATATCTCGGTTTTCAAATCTTTCTCCAGTATTGTTTCTGCTAAATGTAAGTTGTGTTGATCGACAAATCCCAAAATCTATGCGTATGTAAATCATTATTAAGGACTTCAAAGATATTTTTTAATAATCCAAAAAATGAGTTCTTTCTATGGTGATTCTATAGTTTATAGGGAAAATTGCAGGGCTTTCAAACAAGAAGACGTTGAACTAGTATGGCATAAGGAGCTGAAAATGTAAAGAGGCGTCAATTCATCGCATCAATAAACTATTCAATACAATACAAAATGACCTTCCAGCATGTAATTTAGGGTAAAATACATATTTTTCAAACAAGAATGATATGTTTAACTAATGTTTTCCTAAACTCTAAACAGTTTTCATTATATCAAAACAATTAAATCTAAAGGGAAAAAACCGCAAATACCTGTTCCGGGATCCCATGGCTGCCTTGTGTAAAATAATGGTGGCCGTTGTGGATGCGCCGGTCTGGAAATGACGATTGATATTTCTTGAATTTAAAGGTCGGCTCAGGTCTAATATTTCTTGATCTTCTGATTTAAAAACAGAATCAGAGTACGAAGCTTCTAGAAGATCAAGATTGCAACATTCGCAGAAGAAAGCTTCGCTCCATCGATCTGCGGCGAGTAAGTCGCTTTTACCAATATGTTGACATTGTGCTCCCAGATTCTTCTGATTTCTTCTCCTCAGTTTTCAAATACAAATATTCGAATCACAATCTCTTTTCAAAATTTTAGCTTCACTGCTAAATTGCTCATGAAATCAAGAAACTAGAAAATTGTATCGCCAAGAACCTAATTCTGGATCACCACCAGTGCAAGATTGTAATTGATAGATGAAAAAACTAGTCCAATATTTGGGCGTTCCACAATCCAAATGCTGAAATTCTCATTTTATACGTGATCAGGGTTTTTGCTAGGTCTAAGGCCAAGAGAATTAGGGTGCAGCTCCCATCTTATTTAGGTTAACCCTAGAGTCTTGGCATTAGGGTAAATGTCTCCGGGTTTCACCCTATACATGTTGTGCCGATTGAACGAAACCCTAACTGAATCTCAACATCTTTCCATTATTTTTAACCACTTTGTATCGGATCTAGTTTTAACATATTTCTATATGTATAAAATAAATGTAATATGGTGTTATGGGAACTATCGGATTTTGAACGAGTGCCATAGAATCAATTTCGACAGTACACTTGCCTCATCCTTGTCTGTAAATGAAAAAGCATAGACTGTAGTCCACCCTAAATCTCAAATAAAAACGTCTATCGACGTAATTAATACAACTATTTAACTTGTGGTTGGTGAACACGGATAGGTCACAAGTTTAGTGTCACTAATGAGTTATTAGTTACTTTTTTCACATTATTCTAGTTAAATGAATTATCTCTCACAAAATGGGAGTTATCCACTTGCATGAGCTAGGCATTATCCATGCATCAGCTACCAGTTATATATATATATATATATATATATATATATATATATATATATATA
>LPNX010592544.1:53433-115957 GCA_001517045.1 Pseudotsuga menziesii | reverse complement strand
TTAACAGACAGATTTAATATTTTCAAAACTCTTTAAGTAACTGCATATCAGTACAGGAAGCAAACAGCATAATGCTATCTTCTTCATGCTATAAAATAAACAAAGGTTATACATATGGAGAATCTAATACTCCAATAAAGACAAGTTTATTATTTTGTATTAGTAAGTATTATTGTTATAATAATATTATACTTTTATATTATCTAACATAAAGATATTATACTTTAAAACTTAAAGAATGACAAAATTATTAAAATTACAAACCTGAGTTAAAAATACCCTGTTCTACAGGATAACTAGACTTTTCTAAGTAATCTTTGTTAAAATAAATTAAAAACAAAATATAAGAACCTATATGGCTTAAGGGTATAAACCCTAGATATATCACTTAACAAGATTACATAACAAGTAAACCAAGGTATAACCCAAGTACATAACCCTCACAACAACTTTATAGAAGAATTTATCTTTAGTAAAATAACTCAGTTGCATAATTAAAATTAAAGGTAAATAACAGAACTTTAGACTGCTCGTACATCGAGCTTAATCAATAGGGTAATAATTATTTATTTACTCACAGATACAAACAGAATCAGTATTAATATACATAATATCAAATTAAGAAACAGTAATGATACTCAAACTGTAAAACTAGGGTTTAACCCTATAAATTTCAGTTTATGCAAATAAAATAATAATTATAAATTGAGACAATAATTTACTTACGGCCGCATTATAAATCAACACTACAAGGCTGTCATAAGCCTGTATTTTACATTTGCATACACAGATAGTAAATTAAAAACAAATACAGTAATACAACAAAAGCTACAGAAGAAGAAAGACAGTATATTATATTATATTATATTGTAGACTGTGGGCGAAAACACCCAGTGTCTTCCAAAATCAAAATTATACAGTAAGACAAGAAGTCGAAGTCAAGGTCTTAACCTCTTCACAAACAAGCTTGCAGCCCAGTTTTATTTTTACAGTACTTAAAGCATAAAAGACAACTAATATTTACAACCCCAGCCTAAGCCGTAACGCCCTCACATCGCGTGAAGGTTTTCATCTGTTAATTCTTTAAACCAGCAGTCTTAAGACCAGAATGAAGCAGTAAGGGTTTCAGGCTTCTTAAGCCAACCCTCGAAGGTTCCAACTTAAAACCATAAGGAGGACAAGCCATGGTGTAACCAGGCTTACCAGGATTGCAGCCTGTTGCCCCAGTCTTCTTACCAAAGGCCGCGCACTTGAAGTTTGTAAAAACCTGCATTCACAAAGTTTAAACCCTACATTAGAATGATGTAACCTATGTAAAGAAACTTACAATTTTAAGACAAACAGTAAGCAAGGTTTTTAAGTTCTTATTCTTACCTGTTCTTTCGAGGAAGCACGACCGCTGGCAACTGCGACCCAACTAACAGCGCAGGAAGGTAATACTACGGCCATGAGGTAGAAGGAGGATTAACTCTCAACCTTGCACAGAGTTCAAGGACAGTAGTTCCAACCATCGAAACCCCGGAGGGAGGCGTTAGCACTGGCGAGGGTTCGGTTCAGTATGGTAGAGAAGAGTATAATGGAGGAACGAAGGACTGAACCTCACTATGCAACGTGGGGAACAAACCACTATCAGAGGCCAAGCTAGGGTTTACTTGCAGCAGAGAGGCCACGCAGAGGTGCACAGCACCGTCGCAGAGCGACTAGCGCCGAGGAAAATGGAGAGAATGAAAGGTAGGGTTAACACACAACTCTTTTATCCACGCGGTGCATGGCTGGAGTATTGCCACGACAGCTGCTAAATTTATCAACGCAGAGTGGGTTTGGTTCTATAGTCAACCAACATTTTTCGATGGAGGAATGATTTTCCAAATCATTCGTGATCAAAGTTTATCCAAAGTCCTGGCGCAAGACTCATCAACCTACGCTGCATGCAAATGATTGTATTCATTATTCTCAACTTTAATATGTTAATCCCTTGAAATCTTAAGTGAATTGCATAACGACATCATAGTAATTATAAGCTTGATGGTTAGAAGGTATTTGATTTAGAATATTAACCTTGTTATTATAGTATATACATTGGAGGGTAGTATAGTATGTTATAGTTTATAAAGAGGAACCTTGGTGCAAAAGCTATTATAAACTTTCCCCTTATATTATAAATTGCCTTAAGTTCTTTAATAAGTAAAAAGAATAATAGCATAAAGACCATAGATTGTTAAATAGTGCAAGCTATATAATCTTTGGGTCATTTTATTGTGCTTCAATTAGCCTTGGAGACCATCCCTTGTTTTGAAGTAATAATTGTTTGGTATAGTATAAAAATCACCTTTGAAACGGATAGTCTTATATTTAACTCCAAGCTCAAGGCTATGATAAATATAATAGAACTATTCACTGATTTCCAGCTTTTATAAGCTAAATCTCCCTTTATTTGCTAGCATAGTTTAAAAGTTCATAAAGGAAGGCATGATGGTAGAAAGCTAGTTTTAATTCCCTTTCTACTTATAATCTCTTAAATGATTTTTTTTACAAAGATTAAAATAGCATATGTAGTACAAGTTACGAAAGACAAGGAAGCAGTATTTACCATGTGGAGACGAGGTTTTTACTTAAAGTGATATCCTCATTAATAAGCGAGGACTTGGCAAGGATAGGCCAAACCCTTGCAATAATACAGGAAGCCCCTTATCAGTTTTCACTTGATTTGAAATGCTTGCTTACATTTGGATTCTTATTATAGATTTCAGAACTATGTTCCTTTACTCTGATTTTAAAGAGTTAATAAAATACTTTTGTATAAATTACAACTGTAATTGAATAGAGAAGTTGACTGATCAATAGGAACGTAAATTACTTTTACTAGAAAGAAAACAGTTTGAATATACCTTAGCATAAGTTGAAATGTTTTTGTCTCTTACTATCTTTCGAGATGTTTCTCTTACAACGAACTTATAGTAAATACTTTAGAATTACGATTTGCAGCGCCATAACCTCTTACCTGTATATCTGTAAGAAAAGCGAAAACCGTTGCGTTAGCTCGAAAGCTAAGTAAGCCTAGTTTTGCATGTCAGTTCCACCTTATGATCAAAAGAGAAACAAAAGTCAGTAAACAGAAAGATCTGTTCTATAATTAAACATAAATAACTGATAAATTCAATAGCAAGCTGTTAACACATAACTAATTAATGTTAGTTAAACTGCTTTACGTTAATGTTTTGCAATTTTAAAAATTTTAAAAATTTCGGAAATTTTGGGGTTTGACAGGGAACTTCTCTTGCTCCAATATTGTGTATTCTAATGTAAATTATTTGTTCTTTAAGTTCAGAAATATCTCAGGTCGAAAGGCCAATAAATATCATGTATTATTGCTCAATAATGAAGAAACGGTGTCATTTCCCCACTACCTTGTTGTAAACTCTTGTAATCTTGATGAATTCGAATGGATGTGTAAAATATTGATGATTTATGAATGAATGGACTGCCATTAAAGCATATTATGGGTTTCATGTTCAGTAACTGATAATTTGTGGCCATTGGGTCAAATTGCATAACCATTGGAGCAAACTACACCTCATTTCCCCAAGGGTCCAAAACTAGTTTTTTTTATATTTGATTGAAAGAAGTGATAAAAGCCATGAGAGGTAGATTGGTTATGCATATGAGTCTTTGATAATTTCTTCTACACATCCCTTCAATTTCATAATCTGAGTGGGTTGCTACACATTTGGGAATCCATTTCTACCACTTACCTGGGGGGGATTTGAGCCCAAAATTGCCAATAAAATCCTCTATCTTGTTCATAATTTAGTACAGACTTGTAGAAGTGTTTATAGGGACATAATACATCCATGAGAATAATAATTAATTTATTATATCATTCATACACCTTCTCTGAATATTTGGAAGCAATTGGGCTTATTTGGGGACCAAGACACTAAAACTAGTCAAGAACTAAAATTGTGAAAAAATTGGAAAATTGGGCATTTTGATAAAAATTTTAAAAAGGGTCATTAAAAGTGGTATCAGAGCATGATATTGGCACCTAATGTGGTATGATATTTATGAGCACAAGAATTTAAGTACCACCATTAGATATTGAAACCCAAAAGTACTTTTGTTGAAGAGGAAACTGTGACTAGGGATGAAAAGGGAACCTCATATGATGCTGAGGAGCATATAAAAATCATGGAACCTATATTTGAAGACATGACCAAGAATATCATGAAAGGATTTGAATTCTTGGCTATCCAAAGTTGGGAAATATATATTGATTTTAAGAAAACAAAGGGGGAAAATGCATCAGCTTGCTTGAAGGAGCAAAAGGAGGAGACCCATGAACCACCTAGTTCTGAAATAGGTGAAGTAGAAGAAGTAGTACATGAAGAGGATCGAAATTTACTCCCAAGTGACTCTGAAAAATATGAAGAGACATCACATGAGTATGAAAAATTTTCTATTGAAAATACTGAAGATGAACTTGAAGAGATCCAAACACTTGATGTGGTGGAAGAGGAACTTGAATTGTCTCTTGATGAAGGTTATGCATTTTTTAAAGAAGAGCATGATTACTCTACATTGGAACCAATATATGAAAAAGGTTTCACACTTTTGAAGGAGCTGTGTGATACCACCCATATGGATACTTCCCATGATGAAACTTCTGCACTTTTTTATCATTTGGGTGGGTTAGTTCATTCTCCTATATCCTACAATTCCATGTTTTGCAGCATTAGTCTCAATGAAGTATGGGTGAAAGGGTTAATTTTTATGATGCCACATGAGTGTGGAACTCCTAGATTTACTTTTTATGATGACATGGTTGGAGCACATTCTTATTCAAATTTGCAGCAGCGTGCTTTTTTACTTTATGATTATACACATCTACATGGATGCACCTATGATATGCATTTGAGTCACTTGAAGACTCATGGTTTCTCTTACTCAACACTTGGTTCATTTGATGTTGGAGGAACTTCATCCAACACTGGGGTGAATAGATTTATGATTGGAGAACATTTTTGTTTCCAACCACATATTTTGTTATTTATTTATGATCCTCTCATTCATGGATGTATGGGTGAGACTTATTTGAGTCATTTGAAGTCTCCTTGTTTCCCTTGCTCATTATTTGGTTCATATTTTAGTGGAGATTATTCATTCACCTCTTGGATGAAAGAATACATGGCTGAATATTTTTATGCATATCACATCCTTTTGGAGCAGAATTATAGGACATGGTATCCTCACCTATGTCATTGGAACAACTTTGATTGGTCACTTGAAGCTTGTATGCACTTGGAAAATGGTGGTCTACGTACTTGGAGGTATAAGTGCTTTCATAACTTTTTGATGAGGCACCTCCTTGATGTACTTTTTTATTATGTTGTTATGTACTTTGATGATATATATTATGTACTCATGATGTTTGGAAGAATGCATACAAGAAAATGGGATCCCGGAATTCTCTTTCCTAATGGTATGGGTTGGAGAGCACTCTTAATTGTTGGAGTGCAATACAAGCAACACCTAGAGATTGTGTTGAAAAATTTACAAGAACAATCTATGTATGATAGGATGTCTAAATGTGAATTTGGGATGAAAGAACTATTGTACCTTGGGCACATTATTGGGCAAGATGGAGTGAAAGTGCACATGGAAAAGATCAGGACTATCTTAGAATGGTCATCACCAAAAAACATCACATAATTAAGAGGCTTCACTAGAATATGCACATACTACATGAAGTTTGTGAAAGGGTTCTCCAAGTTGACTTCTCCACTCACTGATTTGACTAAGAAATATGCTTTCAAGTGGAATGAAGAGGCTGAAAAGGCCTTCCAAAAAATGAAAGAGGTAATGAGTAGTTGTCCCATACTTTCATCACCTGATTTTTCTAAGCCTTTTGTTGTTGAATGTGATGCCTTGGGTGGAGGAGTAGGGGCTGTCCTAAAGCAAGGCCAACACCCTATAGCCTTTGAGAGCAGAAAGTTGCAGCCTCATGAAACGCTTTACTCCATATATGACAAAGAGATGTTGGCCATCATGCATGCCTTGGCCAAATTCCGACAATACTTCGTAGGCAACAAGTTTGTGGTGAAAATTAACCAGAATAGTATAAGACACTTCCTTACCAAAAAGTATCTAAATGAAAGGCAACAAAAGTGGGTAAGAAAGATCCAAGCTTATGATTTTGATATTGAATATGTGAAAGGAAAGAATAACATTGTAGCAGATGCATTATCTCAGAGACCTTCTTTTTCTCTCATGGACATTGCTAAAAATTGGAAAGACATGCTACTAGTTGAATATGCCAAAGATAAGTTTGCTTGTGATGTATTAGATGGACTCATGAGAGATGATAACTACATAATTTTGAATGGGATGATATACTCCAAGGGAAGAATTTATTTGGTTCGAGATTCAGAGCTTAAGTACAAAGTTTTACAGGAAGCACATGATTCCCCAATAACAGGCCATCCGGGGATCTTCAAAACCTATAGGCAACTAAGGCAAAGGTTCTATTGGAAGGGGCTGAATGAATATGTTCAGAATTATGTGAATGAATGTAAGGTATGTCAGTAAAACAAATCAGAACTCACACACCCAACTGGTTTATTACAACCATTTCCCATTCCGGAGCAAAAATGGGACAGTATATCGATGGATCTCATCACCGGTTTGCCCAAATATTTGGGCAAGGATTGCATATATTTGGTAGTGGATAGATCAACTAAGTTTGCTCATTTATTTTTTGTTACATCCTCTTTTAATGTTGCACAAGTGGCTGACCTTTTTTTCAAAGAAAGCTTCAGATTGCATGGGATCCCCAAAAGCATTGTAAGTGATAGAGATGGTAGATTCATGAGTGCTTTTTGGAAAGAAATTTTCAAATTGGTGGGCACTCAGTTGAATCCAAGTACAAGCTACCATCCCCAAACTAATGGAAAAATAGAGAGGGTGAATAAATGGTTGGAAGGCTACCTCTGGAACTATGTGGGAGAACAACAAAAAGCTTGGACAAAATGGCTACACTTGGGTGAGATTTGCTACAACACCACCTTTCACATATCAATAGGGATGTCTCCTTTCAGAGCATTATATGGTTATGATGCACTTACATTTTATTATATGATATTTGGTGATAGTAGAGCTCCAAAAGCTAAAGATTGGGTGGAAGAAAGCCAAGAAATTTTAAAGCTTTTAAAAGACAATTTGCAGGTTGCCCAAAATCAGAAAAAACAATATGGAGATAAACATAGAGAGGAAACGACCTTTCAAGTTGATGATTTAGTGTATTTGAGGTTCCATCCATACAAAAAAACATCTCTCAAAAGGAATGGAGCATAAAAGCTAAAGCCAAGATACTATGGGCCCTACAAGGTAATCCGAAAGATTGGAGAAGTAGCATATGAGTTGGAACTTTCAGAAGGGAGTAAAATTCATAATGTATTTCATGTTTCTTGTCTCAAGAAAGCTATTGGTCAGCAAGTTTTCATTTCAGATACACTCCCTCCTTTGGATGATGAAGGACAACTCACACTTATTCCAGAAGAGGTTTTGAAGACAAGGGAGAGAAGATTGAGGAGCAGAACAATCAAAGAATACTTGGTGCAGTGGAAGGATCTACCAAGTGAAGATGCCACATGGGAAGAGGAGAATATTTTGCAGCATATAAATCTAAAATTGCTTGAGGACAAGCAATATTGGTTGGGGAGGACTGTAATGTCCCCATTTTAAATAATTGCATAGAAGGAAAATTCTGTCAGTCCTACTAGTTCCCTAGGTTGGGTGGAAACATTGGAAAGTTAATAAGGGAGCTAATAAATGGTGTCTAGACATTAGAAGGAATAAATATTTATTTAATGGAGTTAATTAAATGAATGCAAGTGAAAAATGAAATGGATATGGAGAATGGAGACACATGGAGACTACAAGGCCCACTCAAGCTAGAATTCCTATGTTAAATGGCATCATCCTCTTACAATCTCGAATATATGGGAAGCCTAATGTTTTTGGATGGATTATAAGGTTAATATACTTGTCCATATACTTCGTAGGTTGAATTTGGGATGAATTGTAACTTACATGGGGAGAGGAAGAGCCAAATTGGAGTTTCATGGACACTTGGCTAGATTCCCCTTACATTTATGACATCTATGACACCAATGATGGAGATTCTATGACAACTATGACACAAGTCAGATATGAAGGATGACATATGACATATATGACATGTTAGGTTGAAATATACCATCCAATAGAGCTCTCATGTGAGTTTAGGAAGCTCAATGGGCTCCTACTCAAATTTGGGGAAGGTGGAAGGCTAGGAAAGAGGGGACACATGTTAATTCATGAGCACACACCCTAATTCGACTTGGATTGAGTTTGTGGATGGATTCGGAACCTTAGAAGGCTAAGGAAGTGTATGAAATATAGGAAGAAACCAAGAGAATGGCCTTTTGATCCTTTGTGAAATTTCTTGTTGTGAAGAGAAAGAGATAGTGGATGACTAGTTCATGCCTTAGCCAATTTCGAGGGTGAAAGATTCCCATCCTAGTTGGTGTTGGGAGATGTTGTACAGGACATTTCACCCTTGTAACCTAGGGTCTAGGGTTACAAACTTACTATTAGACTTGCAGACAATCATCTTTTATAGAAACTAGAATGAGAATAGGAAGATATCTTGGCTTACCCGGTTTATGACGGTTGATCCAAGCTTGGTCTTCTCTTGCTCCAATCCTCTCCAAAGCTTCTAGGGATGATTCTGTTCACCTGAAAAGAGCCAATTCTTCAAGAAATCTCTCATATATATATAAATTAGAGGTTAGATGAAAATCATATTAATAACATCATTGAACATATTCATTAAACCAATATACATGAGGCAAGCACAATACAAGATTGGAAGAAGAATTATCTTTATTAACAAAAGGTGAATTGGTAAGAATACAACCCAGCTTCTGACACAAGGACTCCTCTGCAACCGAGGACTTTGAGTTATGCTACTCCAAGACTCTGAAGGTATACCACCAGCATAACTTTGCTCTCCAAAAATTGATTCATTAGCTCCATCCCAAGGCCTCTATTTATACTTTGAGAAATAGAGAGTTTTTGAAGGTTATGATGGTTGAGACAGTTGGGATAGTTATGGGTTAGGGCCCAACTAATCTCCTATAATTGTGATTTATATTTTTAAGGTCGAATTAAGGTATATGCGAGTATTAATATAGGCAAGAAGTGTATGATACGCAGGTTGCTCAAAGGGAACTCGCGTATGCAAGGTATACGCGGGTTGCAATGCACATAGTCACGTATGACACGTGAGTTGCAATGAACATAGTCGTGTATGAAACCCAAAACTCAGAATAAAAATATATAAGGCTAGTCTGAAGATAATGCATCAAAGGTCATGCACATCTATAGTGTTTTGGCCACTTCAATCCAAATTGTTTTTTTGTTTACCGACATGATGAATGTTAGCACTCGAACAAAGAAGTCCCATTTTGGCTGATAACAGATGCCCCCTAATGTGTGAGGTCAGAGGGAAGCGATGGCCGAAATACATTACAATCTTAGTCTTGGAGAACTCAAAAGTCCAAGGAAGCAGAGAAAGTACCCGAAACAAATACCTATCAACGTCATATACAAAATCATATCCGAGGATGCGATGTTCAATATACTGGAACACTAACTCCTTTACAATATTTGATTACATCATATGATATGGGTAAAAGACCGCATATATTACAAAGGTGGATCGAAACCACAATATACAATGATGAGTCTTCAAAATCTGGAAGTTATGTAGGTGAACACAACAAAATCTTGTGCAACTTAGGTTATAGATGGAAACCTAAGGTATTCGTCAAAATCCAAAAGAACCAATACAATCCAGGCCATGTGAATAGATGTGTTGAAGTCGAACATGGAAAGGATTCAATAGATTGTCAATCGATAGGTGAAAACTAACAATTGAAGCAAAGGAGTTCACCAATGATGATAGTGAATCCTAAGGTGCCATCGTCAAAACTCTAGGTCTTCGTCTTACGGTAGTGCTAATGAGGAACCATGTTGTGATGAGTAAGGCAATAGATCCTCCAACGGATCACAAGAGTGACTAGGAACTGGATAAGGGAAGGTAGACACAAGTGATATTCAAAGAGGATAATGATGGAATCAGAATAATAATCAGATGCATGGATAAATCCTTGAATAGTGAGCACGACACAGAGGTGACCCAAGGTAGCTTTTAACTTTGTAGATAGGACAACTAGACTTATATGTCATGCAGGAGACATGATCAGATTCCCCATGTATAAAGGACAAGTGAAGGAGTAAGAAAACTCTAAGTGATAGCCGAAACTAAAAGTGTACAATGAGACATGAGTATTGGAAAGATCAAAGAGTGTTATGTTCAAGGAGGACATGCTGCCACCATTTGTAAACCAAAAGAAAACTTCTTCCTTATCTTTCCTGTTAAATTTTAACGAGTCCCAAAAATTCAACTCAAGTCTCTATTCATTTTTAACAAGCTTGAAGAGGGGAGAGAATAATGCTTGATAATGTTACTGATTCGTGGATTTTACGAGCCCAAACTAGTACATGCTTGTTGGTGTTTTCATGTTTAGAGAGTCTGAAAACTCTGAAGAAGACTCCAGTGGGTTCCTTTTTCATCCAATTTAGTCTCCTAAGGCCGAAAAAGTATAAAACATACCACAGAAGAACTCTCTTATCTTTCGAAGAAGAAAAGGTGCACCTTTTTCGTACTTAGTCAGGGAGGTCCGAAAAAGGTTAAATTACCACCTACCCAATGCTCCTTCAAGAGCAGCTTATAGCTTGAGTTTTACGAGTGTGAAGAAAAGAAAGATCACTCGGAAAGATCCATTTAGTTACGATAAATGGGGCTTACAACAATAAACTCGATGCTTTGTTCTTAGTGTTTAACGAGCATGACAAAGACATAAAGTACACTCGAAATCTTTTTCATGTTTAGGTCCAGAGCATGAAAAAGAGAAAAATAAGCTCATACCGGGCGCTCCTATTCTGTAATTTTAGTCCATCGGGTATGGAAAAGTGATAAACCAATGCCTGAGAATACTCTTCTTAATTCTGCAGAAAAGAGAGCGATCATTTCTCGTGTTATTCCACATGGTCCGAGAAAGTGATAACCTATGACCAATGTGGATGCCCATTCACATATTCTTAACGAGCCTGAATGGATAAGTTTACTCGGCAGTCAAGTCTATTTTGAGGAGTTAGACCTGGGCCTAAAGAAACTCCATAAGGGCGGGGAGCCTTATAAAGGGGATAGTTTGTAAAAAGAGACCAAAATGAGGCTCAATTTGGCGTGAAAAGTAGCTAAGAAGGCTCCCCTGAACCTACAACAAATACAGCACGAGTACCAAAAGACAATAATGTGTTCTAAACTAGGGTACTCATGGAAGGAAATCCATATCCACAAAAGAACAATGGTATAGACAAGGTAAAAATGGTTAAAAACCATAGTTTGTGGTTAAAGTAGTGATCCTAGGGTTAAGGCGGATTAAGTATAAATGCAAAATGCATATAAATGACCAAAATCCTATCATATATGAGTGAATAACAACTTTGAGTAACCTTGGACCTGTTGCATTAGGTAAACATGACATGGTATTAGTTTGATTTTCAATATAAATTAAAACTACAGGCTAAAAAACCCATATTTTGAAATTATTTCCATAAATAGTTCAAAAATAAAAATAAAAATCACCATTTCATATTTTTACCCAATATAGGCAATTTTTACCTTTGACTTACAATCGCTCAGTGTGGAAAAACCATTGGACGATTTTCAAATCCACAAGTGCCAGGTAAGTCAGCTCTTCATACTCTTCCATTTCATCCATTCAAATTTTCAATTTTATGCAAAATTTTAATGTTTTAAGCCAATTTTAGGAAGGTCGCATTGTATACGCAGGTATGCGACTTACACAGTCGCGTACACGCATTTTATATGTGACTTGCATGAAGGAAACCTGCATATGATACGCGACATGTCCAAAGGACAGTCGTGTAAACTGCGTGACATAGAAAAAATATACCTAGGGCCAAAATCAAAGTTTTTTAATGATTTTTAATGTTTTATGGTGGCTTTATGGACATGCTAAAACATGGTGTTGGAGTGGAGGGACAGGGAACATGAAATTATGGACCAAGATGCACTTCGAAGTGCCCCCACGGTGCAAGCATTGCGGCAAAGTGGGTTGATAAAGCTCTTTTGTACCTCACCTATGCGATCCAATGTCTCTTTGCTGGAGTTTTTTATTAACTACTTGGATCATGATCTTGGTGCATTTTACCTACAAGGTGAGATTCTAGAAATTGAACTGGAATACATCTATTTCATTACGGGTTTGTCATGACGGGGAGCACCTGTCAACTTGGAAGGTACCGGAAGGGGCGGTGACCTTCTAAGTGTACAGGACTATATCAACACTTACTGCACGCCCGACACTCTGAAAAGGGGAACTTGTATCCCTATTGTACATATCCGTAGCTTTCCATTATAGGTGTTAGTAATCACAATAGTGAGGGTTACAGGATCGTCATCACTCCATCTTGCAACTCGAAACCAGATAAGAATTGTTGTGGAGTGCCTAGAGGGAGTTGTATTTGATTGGTGCTCGGGAGTAATCTCGATAATGAAGAAGCAACTCTCTGACTGCAAGAGAGGCCGATGGAAGAATGTTTTCTTTGAGAGAGTGCCCACCCTCAGCCCTGCAGTACCTCTACCAACTTTCTCTCCCCGTCAGCCTAGACTGAGTAGGTGGGGAGAAATTTTTCTTCGCTAGGGCGGCAGTGGTTCGGTTCAAAGTGTCTACGATGATTACTTCTACTTATGGTGGGGACGGAAACTACCAGCACTAGAGTAGTTTCCATATGTTGGGATGGATTTCCAGGGTGACAATGACCTTGTCCTCCCTCCTAGAGGAGCATGGGGAGCATTAGGTATTTTGGTTTTTCAAGTTTTTAAATTTTTATGAATTTTTAATAATAAAGATATATACATATGTATAAGAGTTTTTAATCCTTTTAATGTTTAAAATGCAAATATTGGACCAATCCACCCTGATGGGCATCCTCATATGTATGTATGACCAGTGGCAGGAGAGGATCAGGGTTCTTGAGGGGAAGCTGGCTAGGCTTACCCAAAGAGTCCCTACTTTACGCATTAAGCAGATCCCTACCATTATGCAGGAACTAGTAGTTGGTATTCCACCCACCTGGATACGTCTTATGAGGAGGGTAGCCAAGGCAGTACTTGTTTACATAGAGGCCGCAGAGGCTACTGCAACTGAGGAAGCTATGGAGGCTCGGGAACAGGATGACCAGGGTGACTAAGGTGGTCAAGATTAGACCTAGGAGCATTTTATGGATTATGATCCAATTTTTGTATATTTATATAGCTATGACTAGATCTGAGGATCAAGAACTCGACCTATCTATATGGACAGATATTCACACACACACACACACAGATATATATATATATATATATATATATTGTCATCTTATTTACATGTGTTTTGCAATGTATCTGTTGTATATTTTTTTGGAATGTGTGTTAAGTGCCAATACAAGATATAATTCGCATATGCATCAGTTAGTGAATTTTGATTTCTTGGAATATGATTAAATGTGATAAAATAAAATAAAAATTCCAATAAACTAACTTGCAAAAACTAACGTAATAAAATAGGGTTTCTCACCTGATAAGCTCGATTGAGATGGGAAACCACTAGTTGAGAGTCAAGTATGACTTCCAACTAGATGATGCCACGTGAAACGGCATCCCATAAAAGATCAATGATGGCCCTGTATTTAGCCACATTATTGGTAGCAGGACCTAGGCAAGTGCCACGAGAGGCAACTAGTTGTCCTAAGGGTGAGTAAATAACCCATGCGACTAAAGCCAGGTTGCAGATGACTAGCGCCATCTACAAAATCTACGAACCACTCAGAAGACATCTGTAACAACCAAGAGATGATATAAGAACACAAAATGGCTAGCTATTGTACATAAAGTTACATACAATAAAAATACAAGAAAAAGTGCTAAGCCTAAGCATAGTACTTCTTCAGGTAGAGCCCATTTCTAGGCTCGGACGACGTATTCACTTCAAAATTAGTTAATTCATATGCCCATTTCTTCAATACTTCTGACACAACATAGGTTCCTAACCACATAGACCTGAATTTCCCTGCCCACAGGTGTTCTTTGTCTTAGTTCCAAAGCAAGACAAGCTCCCCTTCAAAAAAAATCCTAGGTTTGACCGATTTACCATATTGATTTTTGACCCTATTCTTATGAGCCTCGTTTACAGTTAGCGCATCTTATCTATGCAATTCATCTAGATGTTCTAAGTGTAGCAAATGCTCTTCTAACTCAGTCGTATCATGTAACACATGAATGGAAATTTTTAAAGATGAGATTTCGCATTCAACCAGGGTTACTGCTTCCACCCCGTGAACGAGTTGGAAAGGTGGGAACCCCATGGCATTTTTCACATTGGTTCAATAAGCCCAAAGTGCAGGATACATCATGATGTGCCATTTGATCATGCCGCGTTAATAGTACGCTTGAGAATAGTCTTCAAGGTCTTATTGACTGCCTCAACTTGACCATTCACTTGCGAATAGAAAGAAGACGAATGTTCTTGTTTAAACCCTAGCATAGTAGAACTCGGTCATCATGTTTTTTTGGAAGTGATTTCCATGGTCAGTGACAATCTCTCTAGGAATACCGAAACACGCGATAATCTGGTTAAAAACAAAAAAAGTTGTAGTTTCCCCGTCAACCTTATAGGTGGGCATTGCCTCTGCCCACTTCGTGAAGTAATCTACAACAACAATGATGTATCTGTGCCCCCCAGTTGAAGCTGGGTTGCACGTCACGTAATCTATCCCCCACTTGGTGAAGGGGGCCATTGTGATGACGGGAAATAATGGAGCAGGATGTGACCACATGATTCTGGTGTAAATCTGACAAGGATGACAACACTTCACAGCTTCCACACAATATTTAAAGATCGTGGGACATAAATAACCGACACGTAAGATCTTCTGGGCCATTGCTAACCCATATAAATGACCCCCACATGCTCCGCTATGGGCATCGTTTAGGACAATTTCAACCTCTTCGTGGGTGATGCACCAACGCAAAACAAAGTCTACCCCTCTACGATATAAAGTATCTCCAATAATGAGGTAGTTTTTCGCATGTGTGCGTAATTTGAGTCGCTCTTCCCGCGAAAAGCTTGCAGGACATTTCAAAGTCTGGAGATAGATAAGTATATCTCCATACCAAGGGTCAATGGTGGAAATAAATAAAATGTGCTCATATGGGAATGAGTCTTCTTCAATTGCTATATCTTCTTCAACAAGAAATTCTGCAATAAGTTCTGCAAAAACCAAGGATTTTTTGGATTTGGCAGATTGAAAATCCAAGTCAAACTCCTAGAGAATGACTATCCACTTGTTGAATTTGCCTCCAAATATGCGTCAGGACAAAACATATTGGAAAGGATTGACATCTGCCACTACTACTGTAGTCCTCAGTAAGATATAGTGACGTAACCTCTGAACGGCATACACAGCTACTAACGCCAACTTTTCGACGTGGGAGTACCTAAGTTTAGGGCCAGCTAAAGCACGACTAAGATAGTAGACAACATGCTCCTGGAGCTTATTATCCTCCTGAACTAGCACTACCCCAATGGTCGACTCGGATGCGACCAGATACAATGTAAAATCACGAGAGTAATCTGGCAGACGTAATAAAGGTGCCGACAACAAAGCTTTCTTTAATGCCTCAAACGCAAGTTGTGCGGTTTCATCCCATACAAATGGGGTGTCTTGCTTCAACAGGCGCATGAAACCTTTGGTGATCTTGGCATAATTCACGATAAAACGTCAAAGAAAGTTAGACTTTCCTTGCAGGCTCTGAAGTTTCCGGATTGAACGAGGAGGAGACAGATTTACAATGGCCTCAACTTTCAAAGGATCCACCTGAATACCTTTGTTAGAAACAATGAACCCAAGCATCCTATCTGATTCAACACAGAAAACACACTTATGGGGATTCAAGTATATTTTGTAATGCCTGCATCTTTCAAAAATTTATCGCAAGTGACCTGGTTGATCGATCCTCTTACGAGAATGCGTTGGTAGATCATCTAGGTAGGGTTCGACAATAGACTTAATGCCATGAAAGGAAAAATTCATTGCCCACTGAAAGGTAGCCCCTGCATTTTTCAATCCAAAAGGGATTTTCTTGTATGCAAATGTACCACAAGGACAAATGAAATTTGTTTTATGTTGGTCTTCCGGTTTGATTTGAATTTGATTATACCCGGAGAAACCATCCATAAATGAAAAGAATTCACTCCCCGCATAAGCATCGATGATTTGATTTATGAATGGTGTGGGGTAGTTATCCTTAGGACAAGCTTTGTTTAAATCGTGAAATTCAGTACAAACATGTATCGTCCCTTGCTTTTTATCAACGGGAACAGGGTTGAATACCCATTCTGTCAAAGCTATCGGGTAAATAAAACCAGCTTTCAGCAGCTTTTCAACTTCAACCTTAATGGCTACCGCTTTATGCGGATTGACAAGTTTAAGTTTTTGTCGAACTGGTTTGATGTCAGGATAGGTTCGGATTTCATGTTCGACTATCGATGGATCTATGCCTGGCATCTCCTCATATGACCAAGAAAACACGTCGCGGAACTTCTTAAACAAGGCCGTATAGATAGCAATCTCCTCCAGAGAGCAGTTTGCACCAATATATACATTTTCCACAACGTTGGGGTTCGTAAGGATGTTGATAGGAATAGTAAAGGAAATGTTTGCCATATTCCCCTCGGCAAAGATTTCCTCCCTTGGTAAGGGGTTAATTGGTATATCAGCATCACCTGCCAGTCTCACATGGAACTCTTGATTTTCAATCATGCTTAATTCTGGAAGAAAATAGGATCTATGATGAATATATTCATAGATCTTATCTCGCCCGCTCATGGCTTCCAAAATTGCTTCGTCTAAAGTTAAAACCATGTCTAAGCAATCGTCAGTATACAAAGAGTTCTTTGCCCAAGCAGGCATATAGGCTTCTTCCGGCTCCTCTGAGACTATAGGAGGAACCGAAACAGGATCAACAGTGGTATTAATGATAGCTTGATAGGCTACTTCCACTACCGATAAGGGCACTTCGGGTTCATTACAGGAAGGAAGAACCCAAGGATCCGTTCTATCGCCAACCGTTGCAATAGACTCCCCTACACTAGTAGAACCTAAGTAATTAATCGGGGCTGGGATATTGAATGTGCCCATTAATGACGAATACATTCCAGCCCCTAAGCTCTCTAAAGCAAGTTTGACCTTATCAACCAATGGAACATTGGACTCATTAGTTTCCATGTGGCCCTTTCAAGTGAAACTGATTTGGTCTACTGTAACCAACTTCCCTTCGTGTGAAAACACTACCACCCGAAGAATGACCGATGCAATTGCAGACATGGCATAAGTCCAACTTCTCCCCATAAGCAAGTTGTAATCAAACGGCTCATCAATCACCTCTACTTCAACAGACACTGCCTTCCTTGCCAACTTTATCTCGAAAGTTGGTAGGATACGATGTGGACGAAATGACCTTCTGTCAAAAGCAGTAAATAGGGTTTTCGATGGAACTAACTCTAGAGATCCAAGAGTCTTCTAGCAATACAAGGACATGACACATGTGGAAGCACCCTCGTTGACAATTGACCTTCCAATGTTTTTTTCGCCATGGATGACATCTATTAATAAGGCTACATGATATGGCAGGCGAATTTTGACATCAGACAAATTAAACTTCGCCATGAGGCTCAATGAATCCATACTACCTAAGGCATCTAAGAGTGCATCTCACTGAGTGGGACAACTCTGTAACACCTCCAAAGCCGACATCGCGCAAGGGTTTTGGGCTAAATCTTCAACTATAGAGTAATTGGTTGTAGCCCTAGCATTAGGATTATGCAATGCTTTCTTGAAGGCACCTTTTGGTATCTTAGGCATAGTTTCAATAGGTTTTTCAATTGTGAGAGGGTTTGAAGTTTCACCTATATACTTACCCTTCTCAGGAGCCTCCGTCTCATAGTTCTTGTTTCTAGTCTGGAGTAAAGTCTGGGATTGAACCATGTTGATATAGTTTTGGTCAAGGGCATTAGAAGTGCCCCCTTCAATGTTAGAAACTAAAGCTGCATTCTGTCCTTGGGGAAATGGATCCTTTAGGATAGTCAATTGTTGATTTTTTAGCAGCTTCTGAGCTTGATCCATAAGAGGGCATTGATGGGTCAGATGATCTTCCTAGCATAACTTACATGGAAATTTCACCTTCTTCTTCTCTTCCCCCCCCCCCATCAACATTATTTGTGGGTTTCGGCTTGTTTTGGTTTCCCTCCCCTTTCTTCCCCTTTTTCTTTTTCCCACCAGGCTGTTGATTGCCCTTTTGGGAGGATTGAGCAAAAATGTTTGCGTTTTGGGATGAGGGGGCAACCTTTACTACCTCCGCTGTAGACTGTTTAACAGACAACTCATGGAGTTATTTTGCCAAAGATTCTATAGTGGGAGATTTAACTGAACCAACCACACCATCGGCATGGGGTCTAGGCTTAGGTTTCTTAACACTATGTGTTGGCCACGGTGCATCAGGGATGATTTCATATAGAATCCCCGAATGAGAGTATGTGACGTCCCCATCCCTCGAACCGGTGAAGAGGACGCGACCACACCAAGCATACGGGCAAACAGCCCCATGAACATAAACAAAGGAGATCAATGTTGAAATTAAAAGCTTAAACATAACAAGAATGCTAAACATACAAGCATACACAGATGCATAAATCTTCAATCATACAGCGGAAGCAAACATACATTCCAACATTAATCATGTTCATCCTAATTCATTTGAAATTACTATAGAAATTGCAGAGATGAAGTAACCAGCAGCACTTATCTTTTGATGAAGAACTTGCCGCAACCAGCTACGTCGCTGCAACGTTCCACCCAACCATAGGCCAGCATGCTCATCGATCTCTCAGCAACACTGCCACCCCCGAGCTGGGCATGCTTCCTCCGGAATAAGGGTCAGTTGCAGGCTTACACATAGCCAAGGGACACACTCAGCCAAACCAACACCGTTGGGTTTACCAGGCCTTCCACAACCAGCCAAGCCAGCACAATACGAAGACCAACCACTGCTTACATGCAGCAAAACTATCCCTTCACATCCCTGTGAAGAAGGCAAAGACAATCGGTGGCAGTCCCAAACAAAAGGTGAGACATAGCTCAAGCCTACAAGGAAACTCGGAGTTGTTCTTGGCCCTAAAGTGGCCAAAACAACTCAGCTGCAACACCCAAACCAGGGTATATCAGCAGCCCAAACACACAATAAATGATAGCAGCATTCCACAGTTCCAAACAGGGAAAACTTGGCCAATGGCACACACAATTCCTCAATATAACAGCTGGGCAACTTACACAATCCCAACGAGGGAGAATCCAATAGGTGTGGGAATCAACAACCCACCAGCATCCACGAGCCCACAAGGCAGCACGCAATTCCTCAATGCAGACGTTGAGGAAAGTTACACATCCACAGTCCAAAGTGGAAGCAGAATTTGGACTCACAACAGCATCCCAAATCATGGGAAAACAACAGCAACCCAAAACATACACAGCAGCTCACTCACGACATGGGAAAAACGCCCCAAAAAGTCTGTGCGTGAGTGCAACTTGCACCCAACTGCAACACACAGAGGAAAACAAAATGCACGGCCGCAAATCAGTAAGGAAAACTCACACACACAGTCCCTGAGCGCGAAATAGCTCCTGCACCCGAGAATCCCAAGCGACAGCCACGATTTCTCTTGTCCCCGACGTGGGCAAAACCAACGCAGAGTCCCTGCGCGTGAGCATGAATAGACCACGACCCTACGCGCGAGCAGGAAAATAGACCATGAAGAAGATGGCGGTGGTGGTGAAGGCCAGGCGCATGAGGAAGATGATCCGACAGGGGAAGAGTGCGTGAGGGGAAGAATGGACAGTCGTGGGTGGCGTGGGCGTGTGGGTAAGGAACTGATAGTCCTCCATAGCCACCATCACTTCAGCAATAACTGTCCCAACCACCACCAGCCATAACTGCTCAACTACCCAACAGAACATTAAAGAGGTTGGAAGAGGTTGGATGAGACAAGAAAGGTGGCAAACACACAAGGTGGTAACACATGGGTTTTTCCCCCATAAACCAAGGTTTGACATCCCCCACCCCTTATCCTTTGGAATCATGCCCTTTTCATTCAACGTTGCACTGCCATAGCTGGTTGTGGTTTATTTTAATTGATGTGCGTGTTTACATGATGCCAACTATAATGTGCCAAACATCACGATATACCATCGGCAACTATACCTATTGCCGAAACATACACACACAAATCGATGGTGGGGCTTTTGCCTTTAGCTCCTCACCATGATTAATTACATTATATACATCATGCAAACAGGGTCAAAACCGGGGACATTACAGAATATATCAAATCTAACTGTTGGGCCCTGAGGATAGCCTCTTCCTCATTAGTTACTCCCGAAGTGGATACATCCTTAGATATATATGGAAATAAGGACTTAAGGAACCATTCTAACAAAAACTAGGGAGGAATAGTGGCCTTAATGAGCCTCTTCCACCTTCGCCACTCTTGGATGTGATCCAAAATGTGAGTGGCTTTGTCCTGCCGAAAGGTGGACAATAAGTATCTGTCGGCATCATACCGGATAGGAAGTTGGAAATGGTTAAGGAACACATTAGCTAAGTCCCAAAAACTATCAAACGTAGCAGAGGGCAGTTCAATGTACCACTTTGCTATGACACTAGTCAGATTTCTTTGGAACAATCTCAATCGAACGGTGTCATCATTCAGTGAGTTGGAAGAGCACCACAAGTGAAAGGTGGTGATATGAGCCCTTGGGTCTTCACCAACTTTTCCTTCGAATTTTGGAATATCTAAGGGTAATTTGGCAGGGACAAGTGGCTAGGTAGCATCATGTTTCACCGGGTCATTCATTAACTTGGACAAATCTGGCAAGTTCAAAGTTGCTAGGAAGGGAAGTTTGGGCCTAACCAGAGCCTGAAAAGTATGAGCTTGGGAAGTAGAAGGACTTGGCCCTTGGTTCCCAAAAATAAAGATAGGGTTGCCCCTAGCTACCGATTGTGAAGTAATCAGACTACTTTGAAAAGGATTCCACCCATAAGCCAATGGATTGTTCATATGTGTTGCAGTGTATATGGTTTGAGCTGCTCTAGTTGAAACTGGAGTTTGGAAAACATGAGCAGGCATCCCTCCGCTAAAAGGAGAGAAAGGAGAGCTCGTGAAAGGAGCCAAAACTAGAGTTTGAAAACATTGACCATAAGGGTTAGTGTTTCCAAACTGCACCACTACATATGCAGGTGTGGGGCCTACATATGGAGTGGATGGGGGAATGTGCCTCCCATTCCAAGGAAAACCCTGGACAAATGAAGAGGATCCAATAGGACCACTATGAGCAGTGTGTGCAAAAGAAGGTGAAGCAAAAGGCACACTGGGAATCCCAATGACCACCCCACCAGAAGTTCCTACTACATTTGTGGAAGCCGGTGGTTGAACCACCCAACTAGCTGGAGTTAAGGGAGTAACATGTATAGTTTTTCTGGGGGTACCAACTAGGGTAAGTGGCACTCCTTCAGCCAGAATAGCTGAGATGGGGCTAGAAGAACTTTCTCCTACACTAGACATTAGTCTGCTCACAGGAACACCAATCACAGGTGAATTGAAAGGATGAACCTGGACGATCACTGGATCATTTAGGTCAGTAAGAGGTGAATTAAAATTTCTTGCAAACTCGTCAACCTGCAAGTCTTCTATCTCTACTGTGGTTGTATCAACCTGGTTTGTTCTAAGTTCTAGTTCACCCAAAACTTCAGTAATTCCTACCGGTTCAAAGGAACCGTCTGTGTCTATTCTCCGCCTTTGAGGGGCAGTAGAGGCTCCACTATAGTAAACAGAGGAAGGTTTTGCAACCTTCTTGACCTTCTGAGAGGTTGGTCCTCCACGATTGAAAATTTGACTCTTCACACCCTAAGGTCGGCTAAACACAAACAAACCACACAACAATCACTACAAAATTTCCTAAAGCCATAAAAACACAAGGGGTATAAGATATGATTTCCCAAAGAAAGCTAAGAGATCGTTACTTTGCGTCCTTGTATATGTTCTTAGGCATAAGCAGAGGAATCACCCACTGCCTTCCCACACCTTCTACCAGAGTTACCTTCCAAGCCCGTCCAAGGTCAACCCGAAATAGCCTTTCGGTGTACCTGTGTATGAACCCTAGATGTCAAAGAGACTAAAGGCTACAACAACTAGATTGACAGTCTGGGGGGACAGCCGCAAGCTTGGTCCGTATGCATGGGCAGGGTAACAAAGCCCGAAACCCCGTCGAATGACAAAAGTCCTTAGATGCGCAAAAACCTTGGTTTACGCTTTGACAAGGAATCAGAGGGTTATCTCCTTAGTCCAAGCCTCCACGCGGCCTCGTGCTTAACTCCTGTTTGAGAGGGGCTTCCCAAATACAATCAACATAGAAGAGGGTTTACTTATTGATTTGACAACTACGTCTAAATTTAAACACTTATGGAGAGTTTAAACTCCCTATTCCACAAGTCTAGCCTAAGCTAGTTGGTGTATGAGCCTATAAAATAAAACTTACTAATAATTTTTAAATTATGTCGTTCATTTTAAGGGATGTTCTTAGTCAGAAGGTAAATGGCATGAAAGACTGTGATGTTATAGACTCGATAAGAAAAAGCAAAACGGCGTATAAAGCAAATTGCAACTACTTAAACCAAATTTCTTTTTTTTTTGCAAATATAAGCTAATGAAATTGAAACTAAGTGCAAGAAAACTATGACTTCTTTTTATAAATTTTGAAATTTTACTTGAAAAATGTTGAAAAGAAAATGACTTAATGCAACTAAATGCAAAAGTATAAAATGTTTTTTCTTCACTTTTTCCAAATTCTTCAAAAACTACAATGCAGCTAAATGCAAATTCTTTGACCAAGTTCGAATAATCAGAGCATATAATGAGTAAAATGAAGTACAAAGGACCCAAAATAACCAATTTCAATCAATCAAGAAGAAGACTCGGAAAAAAACTGACTTGGAGAGACTATTGAACCCAAAAAGTCCACTAGATTCACAAAAGAACAAGTGACAAACTGACACTAGAAAATGCAGTACAGAGTATAAAGTATCCAAAGCACTGATCACTGACTTAGACACAAAGCACTGAACTTATCAACCAAGCAGGAGGACCAACTTCAAATTACTAGATGAAAGAAAATTCAAACAAAGAAAGCTCAAAGGCTTGAAAACAAGCAAAAGGTGTGACATGCAAGACTTTAGACTCACAGAGTCATGCCAACAACAAAAGACCCCCAAACAAGCAAAAAATCAAACAAGACAGGGACAAGCAAACCCTACCCAAATTTTATGCTACTACAGGATATACACTACTGTATATGCAGGAAACCCACGCACCATACGCGACTGTCTTATAGAGCAACTTGCGTATACAAGGTGATATACGTGACTGTGTATAACAACAACCCGCATATATAATTAAAAAAAAAGTTTCAAAAAAGAAAAAGAAAAAGAATAGTAAAGGATTCTGGGCACACTACACTGTAAATCAAAAGCAAGATAAAAAGACCACACTCGTAATTAGAAGAAAGATTGGTAAAGAACCTATAGGATAAACCCATAGCAGGCTGGACTCCCCAATGGAGTCACCGGTTTTGTTGTACAGGGCATTTCACCCTTGTAACCTAGGGTCTGGGGTTACCAACTTACTATTAGACTTGTAGACAATCAGCTTTTATAGAAAGTAGAATGAGAATAGGAAGATGTCTTGGCTTACCTGATTTATGACGGTTGACCCAAGCTTGGTCTTCTCTCGCTCAAATGCTCTCCAAAGCTTCTAGGGATGATTCTCTTCACCTGCAAAGAGCCAATTCTTCAAGCAATGTCTCATATATATATATATAAATCAGAGGTTAGATGAAAAGCATATTAATAACATCATTGAACATATTCATTAAACCAATATACATGAGACAAGCACAATACAAGATTGGAAGAAGAATTCTCTTTATTAACAAAAGGTGAATAGGTAAGAATACAACCCAGCTTCTGACACAAGGACTCCTCTGCAACCAAGGACTCTAAGTTCTATTGCTCCAAGACTTTGAAGGTATACCACCAGGATAACTTTGCTCTCCAAAAATTGATTCATTAGCCCCATCCCAAGCCCTCTATTTATACTTTGGGAAATAGAGAGGTTTCGAAGGTTAGGATGGTTGAGACAGTTGGGATAGTTATGGGTTAGGGCCCAACTAATATGCTCTAATTGTGATTTATATTTTTTAAGGTCGAATTAAGGTATACGAGAGTATTAATATAGGTAAGACGTGTATGATACGCGGGTTGCTCAAAGGGAACTTGCGTATGCAAGGTATACGCGGGTTGCAATGCACATAGTCGCGTATGACACACGAATTGCATTGAACACAGTCACGTATGCAACCCAAAACTTAGAATAAAAATATATAAGGCTGGTATGAAGATAATGCACCAAATTTTATGCACATCTATAGTGTTTTGGCCACTTCAATCCAAATTTTCCTTTTGTGTACGGACATGATGAATGTTCCCACTCGGACGGAGAAGTGCCATTTTGGATGATAATAGGAGAGGCCACTCAGGTATTTCAAGGAGATTCAATGGATTTTTAGTTACATTTTCAAGCTACAACAGCTCATGGACACATCAAATTTCAGCTTGTTCCTCCTTTCATCTCAAGTTTTCTCACCATATTTCAGCTCGATGGAGTGAGGCGCACTTGGTGAGCTATTCATTTATTTGAGGGAGCTTCTCTTGCTCTAGTATTTTGTATTCTAATGTAAATTCTCTTTTATTTAAGTTCAGAAATATCTCAGGTCGAAATGCCAAGAAATCTCATGTATTATTGCTCAATAATGAAGAAACAGTGTCATTTCCCCACTACCTTGTTGTAAACTCTTGTAATCTTGATGAATTCGAATGGGTGTGTAAAATATTGATGATTTATGAATGAATGGACTGTAATTAAATCATATTATGGTTTTCACGTTTAGTAACTGATAATTTTTTGCCATTGGGTTGGATTGCATAACCATTGGAGCAAACTACACCTCATTTCCCTAAGGGTCCAAAACTAGTTTTTTATACCTGATTGAAAGAAGTGATAACAGCCATGGGAGGTCGATTGGTTATGCATATGAGTCTTTGATAATGTCTTCTACGTATACCCTATGTCAATTTCAGAATTTGAGTGGGTTGCTGCACATTTGGGACGCCATTTCTACCACTTACCTGGGGGGGATTTGAGCCCAAAGTTGCCAATAAAATCCTCTATCTTGTTTAGAATTTAGTACAAACTTTCAGAAGTGTTTGGAGGGACATAATACATCCATTAACATAATAATTAATCTATTATATCATTCGTACACCTTCTCTGAAGATTTGGAAGTAATTGGGCTGATTTGGAGACCAAGACACTAAAACTAGTCAAGAGCCAAAATTGTGAAAAAATTGGAAATTGGGCATTTTGGTAAAAAAATTAAAAAGGGTCATTACAGAATATGGGTTGATGCCATCCATGGCTATTCTCATTCAAAGGATTCGTACTTCATCCTTGAATTTATCGGGCCATGTGTCCTCTATATGCTTCATGGATATTGAATCTGGTGGGATTCACATAACTCCGAACTCACTTATGTGCAAGGCATGCCATCCCCGCAACATAGCTAATTCTTTGAAAAGAAAGACCCTTTGAATTCTTGGGATTATAGGCATACACCTCAATATATTATGAGGAGGACCATGTGCTTTATCCTTGATCTTTGATTTATGGTACTTGTCATGCCCACATTTTGGATGCATCTCTTTATTCACATATTCTCCTCTATATATAATACAATCATTCGGCCATGCATGATATTATATATACTCCACACCCAACTTTTTTAACATTTGATTGCCTCTTCGCAGCTATTGGGAAAGACAATATCCTTTGGAAGTACATTATCTTTGAATACCCTACACTTAGTGGGATATAGAAATGTACAATGCCATTTAACGTTCATAAAATTGATCTTTTTTTATCTTGAATGCGTGACAAGATTCCTCAAAATATAAGGGAATTGATGGTAACTTACCTCAAAAATTATGAGAAACATGTGTTTGGCATGCCATACTTTTCTTTAATGTTGTGCAATAACATTTTTGTCCCCGACTAGGTAGACTGTGCTTGTCTAGGTCTAAAGAGAAAGGTGGTGGAAGCATACTTCAACCTTTCGAAGAAGGTATGAGCGATATGATCATCAACCTCTAACTCATTATCATGGAATCCATCTAACAGCATTGCATCCATCATAGTCATATCCATACCAAATCATTCATACCAACCCCTATTTCATTACCTCCATTACCATCTTGTGAAGAATTGTTGTTATTGTAGGCATTCCTAATTGGTGAATCGAGATGTAGTGGGAATTGAATAGGTGGTTGGTTCAACAATTCTCTGTATGCTTCCTCTCTGAGTTATACTCTTTTTGTATCATTCTCTCAACTTGACATTGTAGTGGGGTGCAAAAAAAGATGGTTAGGTAGGTCGCTCATCATCAGAATCCCATTTATTTCAAAAATATTGAACATTACATCGATAATATTAGTAAACACAATGCAATTGGTTTTTTCAAACATTTTACCAAACAAGTATTATAGGAACATGGAAATTTTTTCCAACAGTAAATGTACTTAAATCCCAAGCAATTTATAACACAAAAGTTCAAATTGAGCACTAGATTTACATCAATCCCATTGAAAATAACAAAAACACAATTGATTAAATTTGTTGTCTTATGCCCCAAGGGGACATCTAAAGGTAGTCCAAATGCAAGGCATCCATGACAAGCGGTTGGTGGTCTATGAATGTTATCGTTTATTAATAACTCATAACCAGGAGACAAACTATGTATTGCATGCACTACAAAAAATATGGACGCTTTCCTTTTCATAAAGAAATCCTAGTCATTGAAGTGTTCCTCAAATGAAAAATTGCAAAAAATAAAGAGAGCCTAAAATTATTTATGAACCCTCCAATGTTCTCATGAGTGCATGGATGACATTGATGTGCAACAAGTTCTTCCTGTTAAATTTTCGAGAAGCATAACCATTCATGCACATACTATACATGGAAATCTTATGTTTGTATTTAACAATATTCAAGTAATTGGACTGGGAATAAATAGGACCGCAAAATGGCATAAGTGATATCGACTGTTTGGGAGGAACAAGTACATGAGAAAGGATAAACATGCCAAGATTTGGAGCATCTATCTTTGACTTGGAAATCATAAAACTATTACCACAAAAATAGAGTTTGGTTCCAACAGTAGGCATAGGTAGAGAAGATAACCAAGCGCCATACAGAGCGCAATTGTAACAAGTTTGGCATTTACTTTTCAAATGCATGGGGAAGAGAGAAGCCATCAGTACACTCCAACAGTTGGACCAAACTTGGTATATACTTGGAAATTTTTTCTCTCAACTCATATAAATTTTTATATCTCCTAATACATTTGTTTTGGGTGGCATTGATATCATACTCTGGATCGCTAAAAATTTAGTTGACTAAACAGAAGCTGAGGGGTTGGTTAAGTTATGTATAAACCTACTTGTTTTGGCTTCCAACTTCTCAAAAAATGAGCATAAGTTTTCCTACGTGTCTTTTCTGTTAGTTTTTCTCAAATGCTTAGATGATATTCTAAAACAATTCACAATAGTAGGATCATTGAAAGAACAACAAGCACAACAACAAAAGGAACACAAAGATTTTCCTTGGGGAAACCACAAGGGATAAAACCCTCCAAAACTTCCTCAATATGAAATTCAACCAACACAGTGTAAAAACCCAAGTCAACTCCTCCTCTCTCTCCAATGCACTTCTTCTCCTCTCTCTAGCAAACTTGCTTGAGTGAAGTGTGTACAAAATTACGGTGGTGCCTCTCTATTTATATTTGACTCTTGTCTTGACCTAAAACCTTACTAGTCTGACTTGTCTAACTGACAGGGCCAACTTGTTTAGTAAGACACCAAAATAATATTTATTACAGTGACCCATGGGTACTATTGACCCGACTTACATCTAGAGGTTTACATTGATTCTTTCAATGACTCTTACATGACCAATTACATCAGTGACATCTTTTGAAGGAGGACTAACAATAATACAAATAGAAGATCTTCTGAAATTACATTATTTTAACACTCCCACTTAACTAGGAAGGCATTCTACAAACATCAAACTCATCATCAACAACTGTACAACTGACTGGTGAATCTCTATATGTCATAGGAAGTTTTGGAACAACATCATATATCTTCATCGTCAATCTAGAACATCATCATCATCCTCATGGAACTACTAGATCATCATCAACGTCAACATCATCAGTAAGTGGATACCAAGACATCGTCGTCGTCATTAGTGTGTGAGTACTGGGACATCGTCATCATTTGGAACATCATCAGTATGTGGATATTGGAACATCATCATCTACAACATTAGTATGTGAATACTAGAACACCATCATTTGCAACATCAATATGTGAATACCGGTACATCATCATCATCTATAACATTAGTATGTAAATATTGGAACAACAACAACATCATTAGAATGTTAGTACTAAAACATCATCATAAATAAATAAATGTTAGATCATCATCTACATCATCATCATAGAGATGTTGGAACATCATCAATAGCAACATAGAATGTTGATACAACATCATCATCAACAACATAGAAATGTTGGAACAACATCATCATCGTCATCGTCAACATAGAAATGTTGGAACAAAATCATCATCATGCCCTTAGGGCATTTGAAGCAGCATCATAGTGATTACTATGATAGATCCATCAGGTGTTTGTCTGACTTACTAACCCTTTCAGGCCAAACAAGCCTAGCCAGACAAATGGATCTACCTGGGGGCCAAACAAGCCTTGTCTGGATTACTAACCCTTTCGGGCCAAACAAGCCTAACTAGACATACTAATCCCCTTAGGATCAAACATGCCTAGTATGTGTTACTAACCCTTTCGGGCCAAATAAGCCTAGCCAGGCACACCCTACCTAAACTGAGCTACCACACCACTGCAACAAGAAATCTACTACATCATCATCACTCCCTCTTTCGAGGGAGGTCCTTTCGGACTACACCAAGCTTGTCTCAAAAGTATTCAAACTTTACACAAGACAAAGGCTTAGTTAATACATCAACAACTTGTTCCTCTGTAGGAACATACTTGAGCTTTACAACTCCCTTCTGCACAATCTTAGATGTAGTGATATCTAATTTCAATATGTTTCAACTTATCATGAAACACTGGGTTTTCTGTCATCTTAATACAACTTTGATTATCGCAATGGATATCAGTCACATCTATCTCTGCATCAAATAATCCTGCCAACATCTTGCAAATCCATATTGCTTTGCTACAGGATGAACATGCTGCAATGTATTCAGCCTCAATCATACTAAGGGAAACACTGGACTGCTTTCTACTAAACCATGAGATCATGCCTGATCCTAAACTAAAACAACATCCTGAAGTGCTCTTTTTGTCTTCGACACTTCCTGCCCTATCTGAGTATGCAAATCGATGAAATATGATCTCACCATCTGATGCATATCTGAGACCATAATCCAACATACCTTTTAGGTACCTCATTACATGTTTTGATGCCACTAGGTGAACATGTATGGACTCCACCATATACTGACTCAAGGTGTTTACAACAAAACACATATCTGGTCTCATATTGGTCAAATACATTAGTGAACCAATAATTTGTCAGTATAAGGTAACATCTACTATCTTCAAAGAATCGTCATTCAAAAGCTTCAAATTTTTTGTCATGGGAGTAGACATGGCCTTACAATCCATCATCCCAAATCTCTTTAGGATCTCAACTAAATATTTTCCTTGGTTCAAGAAAATCTCGTCTAGATACCGCCATACTTCAAGACCTAGAAAATAGTGCATCATACCAAGGTCTTTCATCTCAATTTTTGTGGCAATCTTCTTCTTGCATTTGTTTATGGGCTTATCCTCACTTGTTAAAAATAGATCATCCACGTATAGTAGTAATATCATAAGCCCATCATCCTCGACCTTATAATAAAGGTTGGAATATGCTTTACTCTTGGTAAAGCTCAAACTCATTAGGAAGCCATCAATTCTTCCATACCATGCTCTGGGTGCTTGCTTCAGCCCATACAATGCCTTCTTTAGTTTGCATACATGAGTCTTCTAATCATCTGTCTCAAAGCCTTGCGATTGCTCAATGTATACTTCTTCTTCTATCACTTCATTTAGGAAGGTTGTCTTTACATCCATCTGATGTAACTTCTACTTCATCATGGATGCCAAGGCAAGGATGTTTTTGATTGAGGTGCACCTTGCGACTGGTGGAAAGGTCTCCTCATAGTCGATTCCTTCCTTCTAAGAGAATCCATGAGTTGCGAATCTTGCCTTGTACTTCTCTATACTGTCATATGTTGAATGCTTTGTTTTGTAGATCCATTTTGAGGATACTACTGACTTGTTCTTTAGTCTTGGTACTACTTCCCATACATTATTCTCTATAATGTACTAGTATTCCTCGACCATGGGATCTACCCATTCCTTTTTCTTTGTTGCTTCTTAAAATCATGTGGGTTCTTCATTAACATTGACAAACCTTATGGAGATTGCTTGCTCTAAGTGTCCCAATAATGGTTTTTTGCCACCCAACACAAATATTCTTGTGTGGTTGATCTCGCTCAAATGTTAAAGCCAATTTGTGGCGCCTAAGTTTAGGAGTATTCTTTTAGGAAAGATGGATACCCCTTCCACCTCTGGCAACATGACTAGTTGAGGCCCTTGTCCATGGCCTTAAAATATACCCATACCCCCTGGGAGTAGTAATCTCCATTAAATCTAAAACATCGACATGATACTCAACAAATGGAGGTAAAGGGTCTAAAGAGTCATTGGGGAAAGAGGGATAAGAAGCAACACTGGCATCCATAAAGGCTAAGTCCCTCTTGGCCTTTTCCAACACATAATCTTCCCCCACACAAAGCAAGGAATCCTCACTACAAAATCTCGGCAGCATCAGTGCAGTTGGAGGGATGGGATTAAACGTGGATTAAAAGAAGAAACCACATCGTTTTCCAATCAAATTCCAAATAAAATAGGTACTGGGTGAAAAAACAAAAATTGCAGGGTCACTAACTGAGAACAAAGAAAACATCACCTTCTCGCCCCCTTTTGAGATTGAAGAAACCATCGACTTTGGAGAGACTAACAAAGGGTGAGATAGAATACTCGAGGTTGATATGGGGGAAACCGTCGAATCAGGGAGAAGACCCTGGTGCCAAAATGGATGAGAAATGGGTTTAACAAAACCCCTAGGGTTCTCGAAATCAAAGCTCATAGAAATAAGACCACCCCTCAAGCCCCCCCACTGTAAGCATCACTAAAAAGGGAAACCCTCTTCCAAGAAAGAAAATTGCAATACTCAAAGAAACCAAACATTCTAGATAGTCTTGAACTATGAGAAGTGTAATTAAAAGGGATAACTAAACCAAACAGGTCATTAAATAAGCCTCCTAACAAGGAAAGAAACTTAGATTCCATTTGCATACATGTCTGAGATGGAGAAGGTCCATAAATCGAACATAAGGGAGAAGACTGAAACACTTCATCACAGGTTCAAATCTATCCACAACTTTTAAAGCCTTCATCCTTTTGGTATGAGAAACTCCCACTTCCACATAGTCCCCCAAAAAAGACCCCTCCATAAAGTTATCAAGATGAGAAGGAGCAAAGCAAGTCCCAAGCGTAGGAAGAGCATTCTCCGAAAACCCCTAAACAACCAAATCCGTAGACATCTTCCTTTTATGACTCAAGTAACCCTACATCACCCCTTCTAATGAGTAATCTTAAAATGACGCTTGAAAGGTATGTGACAATCCCGCACCAAGTGGCCATGAGCATGACACCAGTGGAAATGGAAGGGGACACCCACATAGTCAAGAATCTACACAAAAGAGTTCTCACACATAGAAATAATGATATCCCCAAATAACCCTTTGCGCAGATCGATATCTACCAAAATGCAACTGACACTCGTCATACCAAAGACCTAAAAACTATAATCAACCTCAATAAAAATCCCAAGAAACTCACTAATGACATGGAAGATCACTAGACACCAAAAATCAACTGACAAGCTAGGCAAATTCACCCACGGTCGTCAAGTATAAATTTTCTCTCCCGGTATCAAAACAAAGACACCACATCTTCATCACAAAAGGCTCGTGTCCTCATAGCTAGGTACCAATTAATAAAGTAGCATCATCTTTGCATGAGTCAATGTATACTGCCTTCTATCCTTTTTTTGCATATACCACTCGTGGATGGTACCTTAGGAGAATCATCCACTTCTTGGGACCTAACGTTTAAAATGAGAAAAGGACATGTGAACCCATGAAGTGGCCCACCAACACCCTTTCAGACATCACCAACACCTCTGCCATATCCACATCAACCCCCGATGTAAGGTTCCTATGGGAAGGTATGAATACATCAGAGCTTCTTCGAAGCAGGCTTAACACCTCTTGAGAAACCCTCCTCTGATAGAGTATTTATTGGAGAGATCATTCACCTCCACCCCCTCATGGTGGCCATAAATATCTTTCCTCAGAGAACATAAATTGTCTATCTGTGAAGGATGCTTCTCCCATATGATATGCCCCGAAGATAGGAGAACCCTAGCTCTAGTAGAAACAAAGGCTCCTTGAGAGACCAGGCCCGCAACCTCATCTACCAAACCCGTTACCGTCATATTAAGAACAACCTCGAACTCACGAAAAGACTCACAAAAACTAGGCCTTCATAAAGAGGTCATGTGCCCCCCCCTCTTGACAATCCCAGAGCACCAAGACAAGACTACCAAGGTGAAACAATCTAATCAATAAATGAAGTCATAAGGAGTCCAATTGACAAGATTCACAAAACCCATATAGGTTGATAACCTTACACATTGTAAACTTTTCTTTCTTTAAATTAAAAAAATTATAAAAAACTATATTTTAAAATTTTATAATCTATATATCAACACAAAACCAATTCTTTAAGGAAAAAAATATAGATATAAGAGAATTGATAAAATCCTAAACCCTAAGCTATTACCAATAACACGCAAGGCAACACCTACCAAAAAAATTATGACTTGAACTTATGACTTAGCAAGGGTCGAAACACCCAAGATGAGGATCCCACTCAAGGGGAGCACCCACCCTTCTAGCCTTGTCACAACAAGCCAATGTTTCATTGTGTATTTTAATCTAGATGGAAAGAATGCATGTGCATAATGCCCCTAACACTTTTAATTTGTGTCTTTACTATACAAGCCATATTAAAATATAGGTTTGATATTTTTTCATGAAATACATATTTGGATAAAATTAAAAACTCAACAAATTACTTGCAAAAATTAAATTTAGATGAGAAAGATAACTCATGTGAACCACCCATACAAAATCTAATTGATTATTATATTGAAAACATTTTTAAAATTTCCAAATAACACATCCAAATTTAGCTTATGGCCTCTCATAGAAATACGGAGGGCACGTAATAAACTTACCTTTGAAGGGAAGAATGCAAATATTTATTTGGTTAGCTCATAAAAATTGGCATCTTTCAGAGAGATACATTTCGTTGGGAACGAGGATAGGAGTTCAATGAGTAGAACAAAAGATCCGTCGAGATTCCCAATAAATTACTGTAGAGGATTTTTTGGTGTGGCTTCGCAATTAAATGCCACCATTGGTGGTGTGGGAGCTATACTATGGACAAGTGAATTTAGCTACTTTAGATTAAAAATGAATTTCAGTATGGGCACCAACACTTGATGTGAACCCTTGGTGCTATGGATGTTGTTATTTTTTGCCCGATCCATAGGTATTTCATCTAGAAGAGTTCTTCGGGATTCAAGGATCATCATTGACTCAGTCAATCGGAAATGGAGGTTACAAGTAGTTCAACTCAATCCTGGAAGCAAAAGATCAAGGATCTAATTGGGTTGTTTGTGGAGGTCACATTCTCACACATATATAGGGAGTTCAACAATGAGGCGGATGAATTATCCAAGGAGGCTCTTTAGGTGGATGAAGGCATAATATATTATCGAAATATGGTCAGGAGTGACATTATTGATTAGGACCATATAGAAATATACTAGACATGATGCTTGGCCTAGCTCAGGAATCTGGTTGGGCTTTTTCTACATTTTTTATTAGATTGAGGCAACTGTTTTACTTTTAAGCTCTATTTATCGGTTTATTTATAATAAAGCTGTGACAATTTCGTCACATAGATTAATGATCTACTTCTACATTAGTCATATTATTAGACAATTGATATCTAGTTTATTTTTTACTTCATACATACATTATGTAGATGGTTTTTTGTGGATGCTTTTCAGGTTTTCCTTGACGAAAAAGCATAATAAGGCAAATTCAATCCTTTGGTTGAATCCTTTATCGTTTTGTTATTTATTTGGATCGAGAGCTAGCTAGACACCATATATATGATATATGTTCTAGCTTATCACATTTTGTCAACATTTATATATTAGAATTTATAATTTAAACTCTCTTAAAAACTAAGATATGTCATATTAGTTCTACTAGAATTTATAATTTGGACGCTCTTGAGGAGTATTGTATGTCATATTGGTTTTACTTTTAGAATATTTGACCTCTGCCTATGGTTGGAACACATATACTATATTGCTCTAGCCTATAAAAGTTATTATATGCACACTTGATTACTCATTGGGAAATTGTACTCATATATGACAATCTTGACCTATACTTTAATATAATATAGTTTTTCTATGTTTGAAAAAAAAAGGAACCCCCAAACTTTATAAGCTAAGAAACCATAGAAGAAGATAAAGAGTTTAGAATTTTCTTTTTACATATTCTTACCATTTTTTTTAACCCGGATTGCCAAATGCATTGCCACGTTTCTAACTTTGTAACCCTAATTTACAAAAACCCTAACTGTGCTCCTAAATATTTATTTCCCTATATTTTAAGCGACAGGGGAAAAATCTGTGTAAGTGACGCGTTTGTGTGGTACTGAAGCAGAAGGCGGTCTGGCATAGGGCTTGTCGTCAACCAACAATGAGGGCCAAGGTACTTTTACTCTCATGTTATTCAGAATTTGTGCGGATCGTTACTCAACTGTATTTGAATATCAACTCTTTGCAGAAGCAAGGTTTATGCTTTAGCCTATTTTTCGTCAACCCAACTTTCGAATCTTTCCATGCGATTCGAATTGGGAAGCGATCGCTGCAATTTTTTTTAATTGATGTAGAATGTCTAAATCCAAATTCGTCATATGTATTAAGCTTTCTAACAAATAGAAATTATATTTAAGAAATTCTTCGAATCTATCAAGCTTTCTAACGAACAAAAATTAGTAGTAGAGGTTAAAGCATTATTTCAAAAGCAGGGTTTGGCAGATCAGATTCCACGATATTTTACTCTTTCGGTATTGATTGGTGGATGTTTTCAGAAGTTTGATTAATTGCAATAGAAATTATATCTAGCTGTTGCTTTAACTATTTTTTTTAATAAATTGGGTAGACTTCAGAGGAGATCTTGGTTTAGAGGAGTGACGACTAAAGGTCACAAGCAGGGCTTCTTTGCATTAAGTAATAATAAGTCAGGTAACAATCGGGTTATTTGATTTGTTTGTATATCCAATTTCTATTCGATATATTAGAGCTTACTTTGCAAAGCTTTTTAGATCTAACAATATCCTAAAATATTTATCTTAAATTTGCTCATAAAAATTCGAATTATTCCATGATCTGATGACAGTACAAGGATGAAAATATATACGCCTACTGTACCTTTTCATCAATAGATGTGAGCCGTTGCAATGATTATTAGTTGTACTCCACTATTGTCTAATTTTAACGATTATGATTTTAGCGATTTTACAAATCTTACCCCTTATACTCTTCCTATTACACTTTAAAAATTTTACCCCTAAAATGCTCTTCCTATTTCTTAGTCCATAGGCATTACCCACGACAACAACTAATTATACGTCGCTATTGTATAATATCTATGAGAGGTACACCATTTGCTGCCCAGTCTGTAGCAGAAAATGCTATCATACTTTAATGGATCGGAGTACTGAACGAGTAGAAGTTATGTAAGTGGCTCTCGTCGAGGGAGAAATACAGCATTCCCAGCCATTCGTAGAAGTTGCATACTGTTTAGTTTTGTATTAATACATTTCGTGGTATTATTAATTTTACTTCTTATGAAGGACATTACAAGCCACCCCTTCAGATAACTTTTTCTGCTTGCCACTTTCAGAATGTTATATAAATTGCATGAGTTCTAGCATAGTTGAAAGATTATGCATCATTTGTCCCAAAAGAATATTCCAAAGAAGACTAGGAATATACAGGATTGATTGGCCAATGGCAATATCTTCAAGTCTCCATTGGGAACTGTTTATATCATAGTAAATATGTAACTTGAGCTCGATGGCATTTGCTCATGTATCAGGAATATCAAGATTAGGGTTTCTTCGGTGATTTTCATTTTGATCCTCAGTTTAGATGCTTCCATTGGGTTTGTAACTGCAGGTCACTCAACAAGGCCATCTAGTTTGATCTTCTCAACCACACATGATTATCATATCTGTATCAGATTTCCTTGTAGCTTTTCTCCCTGCAAGAAGTGGATTGGTACTATGAAGAAAAATGTGATGTAAACCGAGTGTTTTGTCTTTTTAGTGGCATTTACTCAGATATGAGTAGTTATCTACACTAGAGTTTCTTGCATGATTTGCATTTTCTGGATCCTCGGTCAAGATGATTTCCATTAACTTGTTGCTTTCAATCTCTGTCTTATCTGTTTGGGGTTCCAATAAATATTAGGTAATCTGGTTTGATCTCTTCATTCACACATTTGTATTATGTCTATATTGGTCCGATTTCTCACTTGTTTGCTGGACTGACCTTGTCGTCTTCCTTTTTACAAGCAAGGAGTTGAAGGGTATTAGGACTGTAATTTTGTTATCTTTGCCTTTCTATCTCCTAATTGATTTCTCTTTGCTAAATGGATAAAATAATAAAACCTCAATTTCTCCAATTTCTTCTTAAAGGTGATGAACTGGCTACCTGTGAGATTAGCTGATACCTAGCTGATACCAAATGTTTGTACTTTTGAGGTAGTCCATGCCTTAATTGTGCCAAATTTACCTCAATTGAAAGTTGGCCACATTTCTTTCAGATGATGAATGTTTTCTTGTTTTTTTTTTCTTCTAATTTTTAACTCACTAAAATCTTAGTTCATTCGCAACCTCATATCATTAGAATCTTAGTTCATTCGCAACCTCATATCGTTAGAATGTGGCCTCTATTTGTGCTTTTTCTATATCATTAAATAGGGCTTCAAATCAAGGGATAAATATGCCAGATGAAGAGGTGCGTTAAATTTGTTGCATTGCCCATGCATTATTTGTTCTCATTGTGGATAAATTGGGGCCTCTATTACCTGTGATGCTTTTATTCCTCTTGCACTGGTAATATTTTCATATTTCTCTTAAACATGGGTTTTATTTACATCCACATAATACATAATTGTAAAATGAAATCAATCTCGGATTTTAGTATCACTCCAGAAATACTCATTGTCAATATTATGCTGTCTCAGTAGTGGAGCAGTGTTTGATGAAATGTTGAAGATTATTATCTCCATGATGCATGTCCACGCCAAACCATGGAGAACAGGGGCGTACCAGACCCTGGTTCACAGTGGTGCACAAAGCTCCCCTTCACTTCTTATAGTCAATTGGGTTAAGTAAATCTAGTATTAAGGGATTGTAGTAACTCCACCTTTGTTGTCCTATGTTTGGTGATAGTTACATATAAACGTTTGGATTATTACCAACCTTGAATGGAATTGGCAGTTAAATCCTTTTTGTCAATGCCTTTTCGTGCATCAATCAATGATTTCCACAACAGGATCTCATCAATTTTGGATATAAATTGTGTCTTTGCAAATGGAGGCTAGGTTTGTGTCTATTTGCACAAAATTTGATGGCACCTCCTCCGGCTGCCTCACATAGTTGGTCTTTTCAAAAGAGTAAGTTTTAATCCAAACAATCAATCAACTTCAAAAAATAAAGATTGATACAATGATATTAAAAGGTTGATAGTTGCATTATCCATCTAACCATTCATCACAATAGAACATACATCTAGATTCCATGGCACCTTCAATGCAACCATCATCTTTTTATAGCAGACTCTCTACTTGTGAACCAGTGTTATGTGAAGCATCTTGTAGTTAGGAATCTTATTCCTTGCAGGGACATCATTAAGAGAACAGACCAGTTGCTAAATAAAATGGTGAGTGAGACACATTAGATATTTCATGCAAGTAATATCTTTTAGCTAGCTGCTAGATCAACACGCTCCCTACCCTTGATATCAAACATTTCAATAAGTGATTTTTTTAAAGCTCTCTTTCATGAGCTTGCAATACATGAACGTGAATGTGGAGGGACAATGGAGATGTATTGCAATTTCTTGGGCATGAGATGTATTAGAGCATGAGCCTTCAATGGCTGATTTGATGAGTGGTGGGTGGTAATAAACCTTTACCTGTTTCTTACTACCTCACTCCTTTTAATATCTCTTCTCCTAGACCAATGCAAAGTCCCATTCGCTTGATATGTTCCTAAAATGGGAATGAACCCTTTTGCAAATGTTGCTCCAATTTGGAAAATATAATTTTCTGCTTTTGAAACCTTCAAAACTCAAAAAATGATTGTCCAAATGCAAACAAATCAAAAAATCAGTAAAAATAAAAACATAGTGTCCAAATGCGAACTATAAAGAGCTTGTCTCAAGTATAATTACTGGTTGGAGAGGGTTTCCCTAGGGATTAATTAAGGGTGTTTTTTCTACATTGACCTTCCTTGATTTCAGCTAGGGTGGAAGGTTGTATCCCCTATTTTTGCTTGTGGATGCATCTTCAATTTCAGCTAGGGGTGTGAAATTTTTGTGTCACTTAATTGCTTTGGGGATTCTATTTTGCACTTGGCTGCTGGAGAATTTTTCCTGGATTGGCCTCAGGGATTTCCAGGGGATGTTACTTAATTTAAGCTAAGGTGTAATGTTGTGTCCCCCAATTTCTTCGGGGATGCTATTTTTCACTTGGGTGTAGGGTTGGGAACAAAATCCTTTGCAACATATATTTTTTTGTCATTTTTTGGGTTTTATGTGCTGTTGGCTGTTTGTTAATGTTGAACTTAGAGGCCTGTAGTACTTTGTAAGTTTTGTCAGCTATCCTATATATTGAATGTAAGTCTTAAAAATTTGTAGTACTTGGCAAGATTTGTTAAATTTGCTCTGTTAAATTTGTCAAGTCTTTTCAAGTTTTGACCAAAATTGACCAAGTACTTATTTCTCAAATAATTTTGGCTTGTTTTCAGCTGTAGGCTGAGTAAACATTTTAGCTCTTGTAAGTTGTAACTATGGATGTGACAATGCTGTTTAGAATATTTGTGAAATTCGTAGTACTTCGCAAGTTTTGTCAAATTTGCTCTGTTAAATTTGTCAGGCCTTGGCAAGTTTGACCAAAGTTGATCAAGTATTTATTTCTCAAATAAATTTTGTTGGTCTTCAGCTATAGGTTAGGTCTTGCAAGTTGTAACTATGGATGTAACAATGCTGTTTAAAATTTTTGTGAAATCTTTTACTTTTGCAAACCAGTGGGAAAATACTAATTTAAATTATTTAGTGAGGCAGTGAGTGTCCCTACGTCAGGGATTCCATCCTATAATTTTTTGTTATCTACCTTTGCGACGTGCCCCCTATTTGTACTGTTATGTTAGTTGGAAACCAATCCAGTAAAAACGTTGTCTTGTTTATCTGATTTTGTTATGCAGATTAAACTGTCCTTACTTGAACTTGTGGGGATGGTTGTTTGTGCTTTTGTATAACTATTCATTGCAGCATCAGTTACACAGATTGTCATCTCCTTTTCCATATGGTTTGTCTCATTTTTAGTGGAAGTGCAGGGCACTGCTCACGTTGATTTGTATTACCATTGGATTGCTTGCGTTTTGTATATTATATAATTCCTCTATTGTAGTGTTTAACCATATATTATTGCAGTCAGCCACTTTTTTGTTTTGTTTAGGCTGTGAAAGGGTCCCTACGTCAGGGATTCCATCTTATTTTTTCTTTGTCATCTACCTTTGCGATGTGCCCCCTAGTTGTACTGTTATTTTAGTTGGAAACCAATCCAGTAAAAACATCGTCTTGTTTATCTGATTTTGTTTTTTTATTTCCAATGTGGTTCACGTGCCGGCTTGACCGACGGGCTACATCCACGGAATAATTTCTGGCGGACCCACCCGAAGGGGCCTCACACCGGTGGCCGCTGCGTGCCTAACCCCAAGAGAGTCGATGAAAATGGATCCCGCGACCTCACATGCTGGGAGGCCTAACTACGAGTACTCGACCGATTGAGCTAACTCTTGGGGCTATTATCTGATTTTGTTATGCAGATTAAACTGTTCTTATTTGAACTTGTGGGGATGGTTGTTTGTGCTTTTGTATAACTATTCATTGCAGCATCTCTTTTGGTTACACATTGTCATCTTTTTAGTGGAAGTGAATGGAGTGCTCACGTTGATTTGTAATTACCATTGGATTGCTTGCGTTTTGTATTTGTATCTTTTGGTTACACGTTGTCATCTTTCTCCTCCATATGGTGTGTGTCATTTTTAGTGGAAGTGCATGAAGTGCTCACGTTGATTTGTAATTACCATTGGATTGCTTGCGTTTTGTATATTGTATATTTCCTCTGTTGTAGTGTTTGACCATATATTATTGCCATCAGCCACTTTTTTGTTTTGTTTAATCTCCGAGGAAAACTTCTTTTGGCTTCTCTAGTAAACCTGTTGGTGTAGGCTATACTGGGCACCCTTTTTTTTGTTTTGTTTAGTCTCCAAGGAAAACCTTGTATGGCATTCCTCCCTCGTAAACTCTCCTCATATGGCATCCCTAGTAAACATGTTGGTGTAGATTAGACTGGGCACCTGCTTACAGGTAATTGGTCACAACTGGTTGAGCTAACTCCTTGGGCTATGTTACCAAATCGGCCAACCCTGTGGGATGGATCTGCAGATCCCTAGACTGGAACTGGATTCGTTTTACCCCGGATCCACTTCATAACTTCTTCCTGAGCATACAGAAACAGATTCTGAGGATGATATGTGGATCCTGCAATTCTAGGTTTTTCAAAGTTCAAACTATGAAAATATAAAGATTTGTCTTTGCTGAATTTTGGTCTCTGTGCTGACTCACCATGTGATCCCTAACTATCATTACCTGTGTTTGTGCTTGAAGTTGATAACGTCCAATTGTTTATGCTTTCATTACTCCCTATGCTACTTCTGCCCCTAACTATCATTTCCTGTGTTTGTGCTTGAAGTTGACAATGCCTAGTTGTTTATACTTTCATTTACTCCCTATGCTACTTCTGCCATCTCTGTTCCCACTGCTGCTAATAATAACAATATAATAATAATAGTCTATTTCTAAGGTCACAGCCAAGCTAGGCACCAATTTGGTGTATGAGACCTTCTTGTTTGTGGACAAGGAACCCTCTCTGTGCAGAAATGTAACTGCTAGTCTACAGGTGTAGATACCCTACCCCTGTCTGGCTTTATAAATTTAATTTATAAACTAATATTTAAACATTAACATTTTAAAATTTATATAAAGTAAAATTTGATAACATGATTTATATTTTTCAAATTTTTATGAGTTTTATTTTTGCAAATTATAAAAATATTTTTATAATTAGTGTACCAGCTGTTTCCCTACCGTATTGATCTCCTAGCTTTTCAAAAATACGCCTCTGGATTTGCGTAACTTAGCCCCTGGGGTTCTCCTGCTTTCCTGTAGGAATATCAACAGACCTCTGAGATTTGAACCTAGATGGGCAGAGAAAAAGTCCTTTTGCTTTCCTATTTCACCACATAGTTATGTGCTCATGTGCCAAAAAATGTTTGGAAACTGCCCTCAAGTATTTAAAGCGAGTGAGATTGCTAGTGTCTTGGCAGCTGCTATCTTGAGAGAGAATGCTGGTAATTTGCTGGTATTTGTGTCTGACCTTTTGTGTGTGGATTTTAGAGTTTTATTGGCTTTTTTCTCTAAATTTGAAATTACTGTGTAGAGATGAAGCCCAGCAGTCTTTTTATTAAAGAAAGGTTTCACTTGGCAAGGCTGGAGTCTGAAAGTATGTAGTAGGAATCGTTCAAAAGACAAGTTTCTTTTCCATTGGACATTTATATTTGATTCATCGACCCACAAGGACAGGCCAGTGAATAACCACCAAGTTACTTGTGTGTCAGGATCTGGTTCATGATTACTTGACTTGACTTTCTGTCGGCAGTTTGAGTCGTCAGCGAAGTGTAAGGCTTGGGACTGGCTTAACTTGATTTGACAGCATGTTGAGCAGAATTTGACTTAGTGGTATTTGGAAGATTCTTATTTGTCAACCATGATTCGTACCCTGTGATCTTTTGTGTATTTTCATGGCCAAAACAGTATGATTATCTGCTTCTCTGTTGTTGGTATATTATTACTCTCAAACCTTGCAGTTCTTCAGTGTAAAATATAGATATTTAGAGGGTTGTATTTGGGTGGTTGATTATTTGTAAATCCCAATTTCGTGTTCTTGAAAAAATCCAAATATTTCGGTGAACTTGCTCACTGTTTTCCTATCAACTGGTTTCACAAATGATGACATGCGGCTATGAATGTCCCCTCTTAGTATATAGGTTTATAAATGTGCTCTTGTGAATTCATTTTGATAAATAGGCCATATTCTAATTACTTTTTCAATGAACTCTTTAATGATGATCTTTCAATACTACATTAAAAACTAATATATATGGCCTTTCATAACAGTGGAAGAAGAAGCGCATGAGGAGGCTCAAAAGAAAGCGTCGAAAGATGAGACAGAGATCAAAATAGGGGTTCCTATACTGTGATAGATGCGGTGTATTGACAGTAGAATTGAGGTCATTAAATCTAGAGATTTCCTTTTGCTTTATTTAGTTTGAATGAAAATTGCAATCTCAATCAGTATCTGATCTGGGTGAGTTGTAATTGATACACTAACTGCCTGGAATAGCAGCATCGACTGTTATCTGTTTTGTTGTTTTCTGTTTAGATTAGAGAACTTAAACTGTGACGAAACAGTATATCCATGAATCTTGTTTTGGCTGTTATGTAATTGGCCTCTAAAAAGTAGTAATTTGAGTGTCTTGTATGCTTTATTACTATAAATTCTACGCAAATACAGTCATGGTAAATGCGTTGCAGTTAGGTTAGGTAGTTGAATATTTTAATTTACCTAAGATGATTTGCTTATCTATTCTGCTCATCTTCGAGTTCCTATTACGACTGACATTTAAAATTTCAGTAGAGAATGACAGTTAGGGTAATATTATATTGGCAAAATGTTTTGTTATATTTGAGGACATCAATTTTGTCTGTTCAAACCTCCAGTCAGTCTTAAGGCAAAAGAGGTGGGTAGTATTACAAAATACAATCAACTTTGGATTTGTGTTGAATACCTTTGTTTATTAGTCACAGAATTCATATTCATATTAAAACCAAAGATTTTGTTTGGAAATGAATTCAGTAGACCTTTCAAATGAATGACACTCGCTGAAAAGAATTAAGCATACAGACAAATCTGGAGTTCCATGTTGGAGGATTTGTGGGACTTTTGTCCATTTAGATTCATGATGAGTGGTTCATGTAGTGTAAATATATTATTTTCAAGCATAAAAGTGATTTTATATTGCTTGTCCATAATCCATCAAAACTACTCTGTAAATATTGTCAGTACTACAATTTTATGGCGCCTAGATCGAAATTGGAATTCCTTGATCGTAATGGTAGTAAAAAACACATTTCTGTTATTGAGTCATTGAGTCTACAATTGACAGAAAAATATATTTCTTGGATACTATTATTGAACTAAATCTTATCCTCTAGTGGTCTATTGTTATAATGTTATCAGAATCTTTTTATAGGGAGAGATGATAAACTAACCAGCATAGATCCATCTAAAAGGGGATCTATCAAGCACCTAGAGGCATCAAATCTATCAAACTGTAAATCCTTTTTTAGAGGGGATCTATCAAGCACCTAGATGCATCAAATCTATCAAACTGTAAATCCTTTTTTAGAGTGGAAATATTGAGGAAATGAGTAATCCAATGTTTATGGTTTTAATTATCTAATTTATGTTGTTTTATATATATGCAATTCTAAATATTTTAAATTTAATTTAAATATAATTGTTATTTTTAATATTATTTTTTATCTTTTATAAATGACACCTGTCAACTCTAGGATGAGCATGGAAAGAGTTACACATCTCTGCCCTACTGGGCTGTATCTATCAAACTGTAAATCCTTTTTTAGAGTGGAGTGGAAATATTGAGGAAATGAGTAATCCAATGTTTATGGTTTTAATTATCTAATTTATGTTGTTTTATATATATGCAATTCTAAATATTTTAAATTTAATTTAAATGGAATTGTTATTTTTAATATTATTTTTTATTTTTTTATAAAGGACACCTCTCAACTCTAGGATGAGTACGGAAGGAGTTACACATCTCTGCCCTACTGGGCTGTAGAATGCACCTCTTCGGTGCAATTACCGTGAAACCTTTGACTGGGGGCAGAGACACATATATAAAGGAAAGCATGCTTATCCGTTATCAAGGGATATTATTAAAATAGCATCGTTTAAAAATTGTTAGCATATCATTTAAAATCTTTATTACTATTTTTTTTCTCTTCAGATTCTGTCTCTGCCACTCTCCCAGCGTCTCTCTTTCGTTGTTTCGTTTAAAGCTCAGGGATTCTAACCCTTGGGAAGCTCTTCTTGTAAATCTGCCCCTAATCTTTTCTTTCATCATGAAAGCTGTAAATGTATTTTCTGGACTTTGGATTTTAACCTGGAGGTGGCCCGTGGGTGTCGTCTCTGCTGCCCTTGTATGGGTGTGCCTCCCCCTTAACATTGAATCCTTGGAATCTGGGCCAAATACATTTTGGGTGTGCCTCCTCCATCCCTCCCTCCATTGTTGGAACATTGAATCCTTGAAATCTTGGCCAAATATATTGTTGAAACAGGCCTAAAGTTGTAATGTTTGCGCCTGTATGGGTGTGTTCCCCCATCTCTCCCTACATTGTTGGAACATTGAATCATATATGTTGTCAAATCGGGCCAAAAGTTGTAATGTTTTTGCGTTGAAGTTGACTTGGAAAGGGTCATTTGGGGAGCAGTAAAAGCGTTCACCAAATCGCCCCGACTCGCTGGAATCCGGCAGATCAATTTTGGTGTAAATCATACGTTCAAGGAATTAAATCGTAATTTCAATCATTTGGGTAGTTTTAAAATGCCCGATTTAGTATAGGAAGAGCTAATAAGATTATTAGAATTCCAAAATAATGAAATAAACAAATTCACAGCAAATTTTTGACTGATTTTAATAAAAAATCGGCCGGAAAAACGGGGCGATTTGGTGAACGCTTATCCTACGCGGTCATTTGGAAGCCATATATATCACCCAGTGACCTGGAAAAGGGTCATTTGGAAGCCATAAATCTCGCCCAGATCACAGGTCCCATTGCAGTCTCTGAAAACAACTTTAAATACATTACTTGCCATGAATATGCACTTAGCTAGGGACTGTAAGAGGTGAGAAAGCCCCCCGAAGGAGAAAATTGTCAACCGGCAAAGAAATCACAAGAGGATTAAAGCAAGCTGAGTAATCAAAGCAGCACCAAACCCCAAGGGTAAAGTGCCCCTTTGTAAACCAATCAATCATCCTCTCTCAGCTTGGACAAGAAGACCAAGCTCCCATCGTGCCTTTTAATTGTTTCTGATCACCCCCTTTCTCATTTGAATCTTCCTTGTCACATTTCGAACTGTGGAGTTTCCTATTCCTTGAATCCTCGTGCTCCTGCCTCCCACTCTCAATGGTAGATCCCTCATTTGATGTATAGTAATCAGGAGCCAAGTCTCTTTAGTGTGAACAAGAGGATGAGGAGAAAGAAGTTGCATTTAAAATCATGACACCTCCTATGGTGGTCGCAAACACGAAAATATTTGGAGCCCGAGCAACTGCCTTTGGTAGTGATTGTAAAGCCCCACGCTATGAAATGAAATTAATTTTCTCATTGTCGAATGAAATTAATTTACTAGAATTTGCATGTGATGAGCATTTGTAGGAAAGCAAGTAATGGTAGATTTGATTTATATCGAAAGGCCTACTCCAAGAAATAAATTTTCTAGAGATTTGACGAAGTGAGGGGTTTTCTCCCAAAGAGGAAGTACGCATGGAGCAACAAATGGTTGGGATTCAAGCACATCTCCAAAAGGCTAGATAGATTTTCTGTATAGGGATCATTCCTTTTACAATATTCCAGTTTAGTGCCACATCATCATGTTGGTAATCTTAGATCATAGACCTAAATCTTTGTACATCCATGTTGGCAATCACAGATTATAAACCTATATTATTCTCTCTTTAAATTCCATCCGTTTTGGCTACATCTGGAGAAGGCTTGAAAGATTAGTCAACGGGTAACAATCTCAGCCAGAGGCCCTCCTTCCTTTCCATGTGACAAAAACAAAGATTTGCCACAAGGAGCGGGCTAAAAGTCTTTCATCTTCATTCACGTCACATAAAACGGAAGACCTAGGTTAATTTAGAGATAGAAATACCAAGTTGTTTCATAGGGGAGAAGGAGAGCTTTGAGTGAAACTTTATGACTTGCAAAGCTCCATGGTGACAAACATTAAAGAGGGAAATGATGGACAAGGAGTGGGAGACTGTTTAAAAAAAAATTCAGATCGCACTCTAAAAGGAGGAAAAATGGTGAGTCGAATCCTGGAGTGTACGATTAAAATTTGGGTATAGAAATGCCAAGTTTTTTCTCAAGAAGTCGAGGTTTGACAACTTCGAAACTATGTATAAGAGATTGACTTACGAGATGGGTAGAAGCCAAGTCACTATGAAGTGTTGATTTTTTGAGCAGCATCAAGAGCCATTCTTTGGGAAAATGGAGGCGCCTGGTCAGTTACCGGGATTTTGATTCAGTCTGAGACTGAGGCTTAGCTTGGAGCTGAGAACCATTCTCTAACAGAATGGTGGCACATGGTCAGTTACTACGATATTGATCATCTTAACTTCATTTGGGACCGAGGATCAAAACAATGCAGTTTGGGACCGAGGCACTTGGTCAGTTACCAAGTAGTTGACATTGGGTCAACTAAATGCAGCCTGGGGATGAGGCACCTTGTCAGTTACCTGGTTAACACTAAAAGCCTTATATTGGATCTAGGCAAGTAATGTTTACCAGATCAACACTAAAAGCCCTAGATTGGATCTAGGTAAGTAATGTTTTCTCTTTGAATAATGGGCTATGGGAGCTTCTCAAGGCACTAACCCACCCTTGTTGAAATACCTAGGGGCTAGGGGACCTTCTCAAGTGACTGGCCAACCCTTGTTGAAATACCTAGGAGCTAGGGGACCTTCTCAAGGAACCGGCCAACCCTTGTTGAAATACCTAGCACATGACTGGAGTCAATGAGGAAAACGAGATAAAACAATTAATAAACCTTCTTATTTGTGATGATGTACTTGGAGTTGTCATGAAGACCAAGAAGAACTCTTTAGTTGACTTGTTCTGGTCATAGAACCACTTGAGGAACCAAGAAACCCTTTGAGAATTCATGCACCCTCATTATTGGTCCAAGTACCCTCTAAGTAAAAGATCATGTGTCAAATGGTCAAGATTAAAAAGATTAATGGACCATAAACGATTAAAAATAAAAAGATCAAAAGTTTAAAAGTTAAATGGTCAAATTATTAAAAAAAATAGTGGACCATAAAAAGATCAAAAGTCAAATGGTCAAAAGATTAAAAGGTTAATGGACCACAAAACATCGAAAGTTTATTAAAATGATCAAAAGACGGTGTCTTATTTTACAGTGTTCCATAAGGATGAGTCTCCCAAGGTCAAGGGCGTGAGCCATGTGCTTCCCATGCTCTGGGGGCTGGGAGGCTCCATGGGAAATGTTTCCTAGTGCTCCCCTTTCTGCGAAACTTGGGGAAATGCAGGTCTAGCAGTTTCCCAGATTGTGGGCTCTCACAAGCCCCCTCCTGAAAATGGGTGGCTCCCACAGGCCTTCACCTTGAATTTTTAATTTTTTTACTTGAAAACAAAAATGGCCTATCTTAAAATCTTAGTCTTTTACACTAAATGGTCATTATAAATCGAAATATAAACAAATAAAAAGAAACAAACATTGATATGATATGCTTGGCTATAACTATTACAGTCATTACACTAAACTTTTCGGGAACATAAAAGTTTACATGTTGGGGTTCATATTTTTATTATTATTTTTTATAATTTTAGAGACCCTGAGCCCCCACCCTACATCCCCAAAATACCCCAAAACTGTTGGGGTGTCTCTACATGTCCCCAATGTGTGTTTCCCTGCTTCCATTGCTCATGTGTCCTGGAAACTTGGTGGAACACTGCTATTTTGTGGAATCACCCTCCTTTGGTGAACTATAAATTAAGATGATTCTTTTTAGTTATTATCATAATCTGATCTCATCTTCTCTGAAAAAGTTCGTGGGGTTTTCTGCTGGTATCTTTTCTCTCTCATGTGACAGTCTGCTTATCACTCTTGAAGGTAGCTGTATTTTTCCATCAAGTGACTGGTTTATGTCTCTGCTAGCTCACGGCAGTCTGATAGTATTTTTCCACTGCTGCTCACACTTGGTTCCATGCCACCCGAGCTCTGTTAGGGGCTGCAACAGCTCATACGAACCCTATCTGAGCCTCTTGCAGTTCACGTCAGCCTTACTAGGGCCACTCTTAGCCCACCCGAACCCTGTCTAGGTCATGCTTCTATGTCCAGCAACCCTGTTAGGGCATCACAGATCACGGCAGTCGCTACCAAGGTCTGCATTTTCAGACTGAAGCATACACCAGGCAGGCCAATATTGATTTCAGACTGTTCCATGTACATTGTAGCTTCCAGACATCATCAGCAGCACCTTGATGGTTGAGATTTGATTAAGGCAGACTGGTGACAGCAGACAAGTACAGGACAATCAATTTTCAAGGTTCTTTTGGTCTGTAAGATTTGATGTAAAATCTATCTGTACAAACACAGTCATCTCATCTAGAGGATGGATTATTAATCTATTTTTTATCTTCTCATGTACAAACACAGTCATCTCATTTAGAAGATGGACTATTAATTGTTTTGAGGTTTTTGTCTTTTTAAAAGTGTCCCCAGAGGTTTTTGTCTTTTTAATGAAGATGGACTATTAATTGTTTTGAGGTTTTTGTCTTTTTAAAAGTTTCCCTAGAGGTTTTTGTCTTTTTAAAAGTTTCCCCAGTGAAAATCATACTGCTACAATAATCTTAGTAGTATTCCTCTTAAAGTTTGCAAACTTAAAAGGCAGTGAAAATCATACTGCTGCAATAAGTAGCAATAATCTTATTAAATTTTATATATTTTATATACATGTGATTTTTCAATATGAAAGACTACTCTAAACTACTCATGATTAATTTAAAGAGTTACACAAAAGACTACTCCAAACTACCCATGATTAATTTAAGGAGTTACACATAGAAGGGCCAGTCCTTTGGAAGGCAATCCTTCATATTATCTTAGTGGAAGATAATCAACAGCTAGTTTGGGAAATATATAGAGGAAATATTCGAAGCCATATGATACTTGGAACTAGATAAAGCTCTTGCTCGAATGGCTTTATAATACAGTTTTACAAAGCATGCTATCATATAATAAATAAAATGAACTACATTGAATGCGAAATGACTAATCACATGGCTTGAATGGGTGTATGTATCAACTTAATCTTTTTTGGTCTTATTTTTCTGTAAAAGAAAATTTTCTACTTTTTCCATATTTTGCCTCATTAAATGTCTCCTACAATACGCTCACTAAAATAATCACATTTGTCTCGTTTTTCCTTATTTTAATTTCTTAATAACTGGCTCTTAAGTGAAGGTAGACAAAACACATACAGTTAGTGTAAGATCCACTTAAGTAATTCCAATGAAGAAAAAGAGGTAGGGTTAGTAAACCGATGAAGAAAAAGAGGTAGGGTCATTCAAATTGATATGGCTAATGCTTTCAATCGATGCCTGCATCAGTTTGGTTTATCGCCGAAATTTATTGAGTAGATTGGTGTCTAATGCTTTCGATCGATGCCTGCATCAGTTTGGTTTATCGCCGAAATTTATTGAGTAGATTGGTGTCTACAGGGGTTGGCGTTGGGAAGGGAAGGTTCCCTTGTTAATTAGAATTGATATGGCTAATGCTTTCGATTGATGCCTCCATCAATTTGGTTTATCCCCAAAATTTGTTGAGTAGATTGGTGTCTACATGGGTCGGCGTTGGAAACGTTCCCTTGTTATTTAAAATTGATATGGTTTATCACCAAAATTCGTTGTGTAGATTGGTGTCTACATGGGTCGGCGTTGGAAATGTTCCCTTGTTCTTTAAAATTGATATGGCTAATGCTTTCAATTGATGCCTACATCAATTTGGTTTATCCCCAAAGTTCATTGAGTTGGTTGGTGTCTACATGGGTTAGCGTCAGAAAGGGCAATTTGACTCCCTTATGTTTGCTAATGACCACCTTTATTGATATTAGGTGGTGCTTCAATAGTTATAGTCTAGAAATTCAAAGATATTAATATATTGGAAGATTTTTTTTAAGCATCCACAAATTTGGTTATTCCAAGAAGCCACTAATCATTGTTGGTTTGCTGATGACACCTTTACTGATAATAGGTGGTTCTTCAATAGTTATAGGTTAGATATTCAAAGATATATTGGAAGATTATTTTGAAGCATCCATGAATTTGGCAGGGAAGGATCATGCTTCAAATAAATAAAGATATAAGAAGCTTGTTATGATAATAGTCTTGTTAAAGTTATTCCTCTTATCCTTACCAATATTTCTATGCTTTGCTCAATTTTTCCTTTAAAGGATCATGCTTCAAACAAATAAAAGATATAAGAAGCTTCTTATGGGAGGGACAAAAGGATTTCACTTGATAAAATGCCAATCTTTTCAAGGCGGGTGGGTGGACATGTAATTTGCGATCCTTGTATTATGAATCAAACATTGGGAGCCAAAATTCTATGGAGAATAATATATGGAAAACAAGATTAGTGGAAAGAATTAATCCATAAAAATATTGGAGTCAACATCACCTCTAGTAACTAGATGACCTTCCTCATAGCACATCATTTGGTATTTGTATAAGCCCTTGATTCTTATTTTTCATTTTCTACTAACTTGGATATCTAAAAATGGCACATTCATTTGTATGAGGGATGACAAGATTGTGATAGTTTGGTTGGAGGCTAGGCATTGGCATGAACAATGAGGTAGAAGCATTCATTGGATATTAGCGGTAGAAGCATTCACTGTACTTCAAGGCCTTGCTATTCTAATCAGCACGAGTACAAAGAGCCATGGAGATTGTTCACCCCAATGATATTGTAAGAGCACTACATTATTGTAGTCTTTTGTCTAATATCTAAATCTTTGGACTTTGTCATTGAGTGGGAGAACACATTAGAATTCTACCAAGTCTTTTGAATGCAAGCAAATGAAGGCTTGTGTAGGGAAAGGGTGCTATGCATTAAGGAAAGCCACTTGTTCCCCAAAATGAATGCCATTAATGCCATTAAGGTGGATGCTCTAATTAAACATGTGTCCCATCATGTGTGTATGTTAAGGAGATCAAATAAAACAACTGCCTTGGCTCATTCAATATACCCTAAACCCACATTGACAAAGTTATGGTTTCATAAATGGAAGCTCCCGTGGATAATGTTCATTTTTAAGGGAAGAGTTGGGTCCTCAACTAGCTCATTGTGTATTGCTTTTTCGGAAATCCCTCACCATGGCATGCATTTAGCCATGGTGCATTGCAATTGGGTGCTTCCTCCTATATACCTTGAAAGACTTGCAAAAGGGGTTGAAGTAGTGTGAAAAAAATGTTGTTGACGCAAGTGGAGATGTCACATACATGGCCTTTCAATGGAATTGTTGTAAAGAGGGTTTCAAGCACAAATAAAAGGAAAACATTAGAGTAGTGTGCGATTGATATTGATGAGCATTTCTTAGCTTGAGAGGATGTGGACACTATTTTGGGCTAAACTAATTTTATTTGTTGTTTTTAGATGCATTGTCTTTTTGTGTTTTATAAGGGCAATATATTCAACATACACTTATGGCTCCATGATCCAAGGGTTTTGGACAACATGTTATAAATATTTTTTTTGGACAAGGGGAATCGACAACTATCCGGTTTTGTACTTGCGCGACACGAGGTCGATTCTTGTTGCTACCACTATAACACCCTGGGCACCCTACTCGATCCCCTGGCACACGGGTGAACGTCTTTTTGCACTAGCAAGTTTGAACCTACGACTTGTGAAACAACCTCTACACCTTAACATAACTTGGAGTGGCCAACAAACCAAACCCCTAGAGGGCATTATAAATATATTTTTATAATTTTTTTGTAAAAAAAAATCTAGAGATAAGTCCCAAAGATAAAGACTACTATCCATTTTGTAACCTTTAATTGTATGTTTTGATCACAACTTTTTAATACAAAATTCTAATGATTATTGTGAAAAAAATAAAATTTGAAAATTGAATATTTATTATTATCACATTATGAATGTTTGAAAGTAGATTTTTCCATTCGATTTTTCCAATTTGTACAAACACAATTTTTCTAACCTATATCTAAGTTTTGAAGTAGAAAGTGAATTAACTAGAGATTGAGTTTTTTTATTCTTTTAAAATTGGAAGTGATCATTTCATAGATTGCACTTATGTTATCTTTGCCAAAGAGTTCCCAAATATTGGATGTATGATTTGATTGGTAAGAATTTTCTTTTATTGTATGAACTAGTAAAATGTAGTCACCTTACATAAGGTTGCAAATATTGGATGTATGATTTGATTGGTAAGAATCTTCTTTTATTGTATGAACTAGTAGAATGTAGTCACCTTACATAAGGTTGCAAATATTGGATGTATGATTTGATTGGTAAGAATTTCCTTTTATTGTATGAACTAGTAAAATGTAGTCACCTTACATAAGGTTGCTAAAGAATTCCCAAATATTGGATGTATCATTTGATTGGTAAGAATTCTTTTATTGTATGGACTAGTAAAACGTAGTCACCTCACATAACATTTGAGACTTGCAACTGTTTTTTAATTTGCATAGACTTCAATATGGAATAAACTGATTATGTATATAACTGTTTTTTTTTCGCTCTTAGAGTTGATGAACTATTAGAACAAATGTTTATGAACAATTTTTTTTTGTAATGGTTTACAAAGCCTATGTACAAAGTGATTCATGTTAATATAATGAATTGCAACTTTTTTCGGTGGAAACAAAACAATTGAAACTTGCACTAGAAAAAAAACATTCATATTTTTTGATCGTACTTTTTATATTCATTTAGCCTTAATAAAGCACACATTTAACCATATTTTCTCTTTGGCTCTATTCTCAAAGTAATCCTTGTTATTGCCATTGGATAAGTATTTCTATCATTTTGACATTAAAATAATGCCTTGTTAAAAAATTTAAAAGCACCAAGGTGCTTTGTAAGGAGTTTGTTAAGCAATTTTGTTAGGGCGCTTTGTATGGAGTTTGTTAGGTCAACTTTGTTTGTAACATAGGAAAAACCAACATTGGACTTTGAACTATCAAGGCGTTATCACTCCCTCTTGAAATGGGTAAATACACTTAAATGAAGTTCCAAAGGTGCTTTACATATAGGTTGTTAAGTCAACTTTGTTTTGGCAAAATAACACTGGACTTTGAACAATCAAGGTTTAATCACTCATTTTAAGTCAACTTTGTTGTTAACCTAAGCAAAATAACATTTTTTTAGTCAACTTTGTATTTAACCTAAACAAAATAGTATTGGACTTTGAACTATCAAGGTGTAATCACTCATTTTTTAAATGGATAATAGTACACTTAAATGAAGTTTCAGCTAGGAATCACTCCATTTTGAAATGGGTGGTGTATGAGTGGTAATTTGAAGTTTACAATAATTGTGTGTGAGAGAGATGTAAATGTTTGAATTTAAAAAAAGAATTTTAACTTTCTCAAATTTTATGCTAATTTTTATGTAGGTTAATTTAAGATGGTAAAGAAGATAAAGTAATTAAAGAAAGATAACATAATTACGATGGGATTCTTTTAAAAAATTTGGTTGGCCTGAAGTTGCCTCCATGGTTGATTTAATGGCCTGCCTAAAGTTGCATCCATGGTCGACTTAATGGCTAGCCAAAAGTTGCCTCCATGGTTGACTCAACTTTAGATTATTTTCTACTTTTGTTTATTATGAAGTTCTAAAACCTTATCCTTTATTTAAGAACCTATTCTTAATTCTTCTAAATTTTGGCTCTTACAATAGAAGGGATATATCCCATGATGGAATGTAAAGAAATGGTAGTTTTCAATTAATTTCCAAGAATCCATCAATGTGATTGTGCTAGTTTATGCACCGTGTTCAATTTCATTTTATAAGTGCAATTTCCTACAATTTTCTACATTTATCTTCTTATTGATATTGCATGTACGACTTTTTTTTGTTGTAAACTTTGCTCTTTATGTTTATAAGACTAGAGAGTTTCCCAAATATATTAAATTCATTAATACGAAATCAAACTCTAATTAAATTGTATCATTTGTGAACTATGAATAATTAACTTATTTGTGAGTTGATATTCCACTTCCTCATGAAAGACAGTATACATATGACCAATGATTGAAAAAAGAAATGCAATAGCTAAATGATGATGATTGATATTAATCAACCATAAACTTTGAGTTTGTAGATGAAATCCTCTGAGAAGAGTTAGAATAACAGGTCTTTCCCCTTACTCGGAAGCGGGTGCCCACTTGTCCAACCGACAGCGCAGGGCGCCTTGGGTCGAGGGACGACAACGCGACACCTCGCATGCCAGGCCTTCTAATCCCCCCCATGCGAAGGTAGAGGGGTTCGGCAGTTAATGGTTTCGTCATGCGATGAAGAAGCAATCTCGTCTGAACATGGAAGAGCCACCTTGCAGTCACGTCTTGTGTTGGAAGATCCACCCCTGCATTAACTTTCCTCCTATGGCCTCTGAACTGGTGTGTGTGGTCGACAAGATTAAGGAACGGAAATAGGAGGCCCTTTGGCCTATTCTCCCACTCCTAGTTTTCATTAGCAGCGACTTCTCTCAACATCTTTTTGGTTCGCCTACTCAGGTTTCTTCGCAATCGAGCTTTCTATCTCCCAACCTGCACGTGAAACAACACTCAAGACCATAGGATCTGGTTAGTAGGGATGGTACTCAACCTCCTCCTGCTCAGTTCACCTGGGCTTCAGAAGGGCACCTACAACATTATTCTCAGCTCACCATGTCTCGACAACACGAAACCCTCGCCGGGGTAGCGGTGGACGTAGTTGAGCTCAACGCAGTATGAGCATGATGATGGAAGATGGTTACGAGATTGGTGTATCCATGCCATTGAGAGTCTTGATTGACGAATGGGAATCTCGCCTGGTTATTGAGCACTTGGCCAGGGGAAGAGGGGGTGGCCAAATAAATCACTACTAGCTTATCGAAAATATGATTGGTACCTTAATGGAGGAAATGCTAAGTAATTGGAACTATACTCGTAACTCTATGCTCTCCGACAAGACCAAGTTGATTGAACTTGACACCCAACTCAACAGGCTAGACGCGACCCCCGCTTTGAAATGCTTGGCGATTGGGATTTGTACAATGAGCGACATGGAAGGGGAAGCAATAACATTACTGGGGGGCTATCAATGGGTAGGAGCTTGGTTCCTGTGACGACTACAACGATGAACGCTCCCTTTCCAGTGCCGACCACAATCACGCTGTTGATCAACAAGCGCGTTTGTGAAAATGAGGTACCCGTCTGCAAATCTTCTCCATTTCCTGCCAAGATTCTTGACACTACTTCAGACGAATATTTCTAGGGGGATGCCCCATCATGGAGGAAGCCCCCCCTAGTTTGTTGTTGATGAAAACCCAGAAGCCGGTTCAGCCTACCGCTGGTTCCACCTGCTATTTTAAGTTTTTTTTGTTTTAATTTACTTTCCAAGCTCTTGTTTTATGAGTCTATGAACAATACCACTGTAGATTTTGCATTTATAGTTTAGCCCCCATATGTTGATGGGATTTTTTGCCATATAAATTAAGATAGATCAACAGTTTTGAATGGTTGGGGTGGTGGCTCCATTGTTTCAGACCACCGCAAAGACCTGTCAGTACTGTAAATTTTGATATAATTTTTGTTTCCGTAGTTTAATACAATTTTCAGACTTACAAAAAAAAAACAGTTCTTGCTCCTTGGTAGGTACCAAATAAGTGACTACTGACATCAAGATCTTGAGCATACAAATTTGATTGACCCGTGAGAAGCGGTCCTAAACCTTGGGGATGCGGTAATACATTCAAAAAATTATCCCAGTGACCATGGAATAAGTCTCTTTAGCTTGAGTTAGGTTAAAAGCACAAAACATACTTGCACCATCACCATCTTCAAATAAAGTATTTTACCAGGTAGCATCATGAATATCACATAGAAGAGAAACACCCAATACTTCAACAACTCCCATCATATGAAATGGATTCAAGGTCCAATTATTGAAACCTTGAAAGAAGAGGATAAATTGAAAAATAATTGCTACACCAAACCTATGTGCAAAAACTAGAGAAACTTATTGTCAAATCTGGTCATTTACTCTTTGTTTTTCAGAGTAAATCGTCTCATTCTTGGAATCCTCTCATTGTTCCGAAGTCTCAGAAGCAACATTGATTGGATCCTCTTTCTCTCGTTCCTTACTATTGGAAACACGTTGTAGCACTTTCTCTAGGCAATCACATCGAAGCACAAAATTGGATAAATATTACAAAACGCTTTGGAAAATAATAATCATTTAATTATTGAATATATGATTTTTTTAAATCAATAAAATTATTCTAAAACATTTCCCAAAATTAAATCTCATAAAAATATTGACAATATAACAAATAATAGAGAATTAAAGGATCACTTATATACCCTTTCGAATAAAGACAACTAGTAAGCTGATGTACAGAGTAATTAATCATTAGTGTATATAACTAATACGTTGATGCCTTTACCTAACATGTAAAATATAACCTTCGAAACATGTAAAATATAACCTTCATATTCGAGTAGAGAGCATTGAACAAAACACATTAATTAAGAAAACAATTTGAAGCGGTTTTTTGGGTGGGGTTCGCCACATATTACAAGGATAAATGTATTAGTCAGAAATTTTTAATTGGTACAAATGAACACACGAATGTGCATGTAAGTCTTTTACTCGTGTTTCTTTATTATGGATGATTTTAAGCATGGTTTTCAATAATATTATTAAATGGTATTGTAATAAATTGTAATAGCATTAGAGGATATGCTGGTACAAATGAACACATGAATGTGCATGTAAGTCTTTTACTCGTGTTTCTTTATTATGGATGATTTTAAGCATGGTTTTCAATAATATTATTAAATGGTATTGTAATAAATTGTAATAGCATTAGAGGATATGCTGGTTTACTTTTTTAGCAGATATATGATTTATTTTGAGTTTATTGAATGTTATGTTTTTATTTTATTTTTAATGATATTGGTACAAATAATATGTAAATAATGACAAGTGTTATGAAGTAGTTAGTCTGTTGTTTAGTTTATGGATAATTAAACTGTGTTTCAAAATAATAAAGGCACTATAATGTGGATAGCATAATTATATAATGGGTGCCATTTAATTTAGAGATAATTAAATTGTATGTGTATTTCAAAAGAGTAAAGTTGACATAATATATATAACCTAGTTCTTAGTTTGGGGATAGTTAAATTACATATAAAAATGTAAATGCAATATAAAATAAATAGCCTAATTGCATTTCATGAGAGTAACCAACATGTAATATGGATCTATTTAAAATCTTAGCACCATTAAAACTTTTATAATTCCTAAGAAGCATTATTATTCTCATTATTAATGAATTAGAAAGGTGAATGTTAAGAGTCAAAAGAACAATGATTTGTACCAACATATATCCATTAAAATAATTGTGCATACAAATCACAACCAATAAAATTGTGAGCTATGCATATGAAAATGCTTAATTTTGTAAGGTATTAATTTGTTTTTTATTTAGAATAATACACTCATAAAAGCTCGAGGTTAATATAGTCAATGTGAAGTTTAAAAGTGTCATATACAAGATATGCAAGAGTGAATCAACATATGTGTATATATATCTTATATTTCTTTTTATGATTCATGGTTGCAATTATTTCATTATGCTTTCTAGGTAAAGTAATTTTAAATCAAATGATAACGAAACATTTTTTTTAAACTTTTATTTTATCTAAATAAATAAAATTAATTTAAAATATTTGTTAATGTATGATTTATTATTTTATGTTTTTTTCTTTATGAATATTAATCTAGATGAGCTAAAGTTATTAGGATTTCCTAAAGTTAGTTAAAATCTATTAGAGTTGCTTAGGATTAGTTCACTTAGACTTGTTAAATCACTTTTTATTAGGAGTTTTATGCACCAAAGTATCATTGTCTTTGACAAGTCATTGAGTTAAAGTGTGTGCACATTACAATATTGACATAACATGTCATTTATATGAAATATTTAAAACAACTATTTAATCTTGGCCCAATTTTCATCATACCTTGAATTTCTTAGTCATATATTCTTAGTATCACTATCTTTAGTCATACATCTATGTGCATTTCACTGTCATTCCTAAATAGTGTTGTTGCTATGTTTCCCATCAACATACAATAAAGAAAGACATTCTTCATTGTGGGAAACCCTTTGCCTTAATCTATTTTCTTTTGATGCCATTGCATTGATTTTCAAGTTTCAACATTACTGTGCGAGGAATGGATTTTTTTCCTTTCATTTCTTTTGACATTTATGGGATTGTTAAAGATTTAATTTTCTAAAAACTAGTATTTTAACTCGCATTACAATACTGTCCAAGTGAGACTCATCAACAAAGCAACTAATACAGAATATTGCCTATGGGAGCCATCTTGACTGTGCCAAAAACTTGTAGCACATTCGAGCAAAACATAATGGGTTGGTTCCATTGTTTTGGGAATCTTTTGGGCATTTATTTCGAAATCTTTTTTGGAGACATGAATTTTTGAATTTCTCCATCAGGATTTTGATTGACTTTTTTATATGCATAAACATTAGAATAAAATTGGATTGAAATTCTTAGGTTAAAGTTTGAAGCAATACATGCCGAAGAAGCCATTCTCTCCCGAAAAAAAAATAAAAATTGGCATGGTATTTAGATGCTATGTGTGCATAAAATTTAAACTATGGATTGATTGAAACAACATGGTTAACATGTACCTATAAACATGGCATATAGTATATATATCAGTGGGAATGAGAGAGGTTCAACTATTAGTCAGAACGACGTTGTACCTTTGCTTTGTGTACTAGCTATCCTCACAATCATGAGTTATCTCCAGTGCAAAGATTGCAAAATAAGAACTTAATCAGTAAAATTCTAGATAAATCAACTTTAATAAATATTGAAAAATATAATAAATAAATTACAAAGTTAAACTTTTGCAAATGTAAAAAAATTTATGTTAAGTCAAAACTAACTAATATATGGTCAAATAAAAAATGATTACAATATAACCCTACCTGCCACAAGGATAATAATAACTTGAAGAAAGTGATTTCATACAAATATTTTAGAATTAATATTCAGTACAAACTTTTTTGGAACTATAGCATTGAGAAAATGATATCTGGATAGTGGAAAGCTCATTATGGGCTTGAAAACAATTGCAAATCGATAGTTCTTTAGCTATGGGATAATAAAAAACTTTTCTTTAAGACTTACCATTCTTATGATCTTTTATGGTTGTGCAGTTTGGTGTTGCAACATCTCTAGAGGATTATGAAGAAATATAGAGTAAATCCAAAAGTGTTTTAAACTTATATTCTCAAAATTCAAGATCATACACCCTATCCTATCCTCATGTGAGCCTTTCTCCATTAATAACATAGCTATGACTAGGTACCCAATATACAAGAACAAGACAAACATGGAAGGAAATATGCTTCTTAATATTTCTTCTAACTCTAACCATAACCACCTCGACTCAACTAGAGTTGGCATGAAGATGCCAAGTCTTGGTTAAAACATTGGGAAAATTAAGAAAATGTCACTTTGTGTAATAATAATAATATAAAAAAATATTATTACATTTAAAATTTAGGACAAATTGTGGTGTGATAAAGAACTAGAGGATAAGAGAAAATTAATATATTTTTAGGAGGCGATCAACCCTAATTTAGAAGATGAAAAGTGTCTCTTGTTTTAACTAATGTAAAAGAGAAAACCAACATTGTTAAAATAAGAAGGAACTCACAAACTCCAAAGTGAAATAGGGAGTAGGACAATTCCCAAAATGACATAGGTTGAAAGAATTTGTCATCTCTGTGACACTAAGATAGTTTAAGATTAAAAACATTTTTTCTTGAAATTACACCCACATTAGATTTCAATTTCAAAATATTTGTTACAATATCGACCTTAACTTTTTATCCCATCAAAACTGTGTTTTTTTAGCACAAAACTATTTTTTAAAAGAAAACCAAGTAATTCCTAACCTTAAGGTTTAATAGACCAAATAGACCAAAGCTATTCTTAGTGGCTGTTAATAACTATCAACATTAATTGAACTGAATTTTTCAAGCTTATATACATTACAACATGATTATAAAATCTCACATTGAGGTATAGAGCTTAGGAACCACATACAATTTCTCAATAGGCTTGGAGCCCCCACTTTACCTTCATAGAGGTTGTTATTGAACTTTGACGAAGTTTATGGAGAAAGTCGATGATAAATTAGGGTTGGAAGGATATTTAGGAACAAATATCAAAATGCCATTGTATATTTTTACAATTTCATAATATATAACATAACGAAGTGATGGATGCATTGATTATGGGTGTCACATAATATCTTAAGCAATTTTTTTTAAAATCTTTAGGGGACTTTAAAGTAGTTATTGATTATTTGTACAAAGAGTAACAATTTTGTGTGTGGAAATAACTTGTTAAGTATCATGGATTCAACATACTACAAGGTGTTTTGCATTGTTTGAAAATGGGAGGACATCCAATTAACTAATTAGTATATTAACTTGCTAATAGGGAAATTGCCAACAAATGAGATCATATCTTTGTTTCAAACATTTCACACCTTAGGGAAGAAGGAAATGGGAAGAATTCCCTAAATTAGTTGCTAGCCTCTAGGGAACCCCCATTGCCTTAAGCACTTATTCATCAGATCATGAGTAAGTGTACCATGGGTAAAGTTTTCTTAAGTCCACTCCATTGTTTATCATCATATGTCATCTATATGACTTATCACATTTGTCTATCTCCCACATGATTTTATCCTCATTTTCAACTCCATAGCCTTCTTGGGGTGGCTCTTGCACGTATGATGGAAGTTCTTTATCTTTATTAGTGAGGGCACAATAGAAGTCAATTTTGTAGCTTCCATGTCCCTCCTTTGTATTTACTGACTCTGCCTTAGATGTCTCGGTTCATACTCTTTGCAATCTTTTGTTCTTCCAGTAGTGTTTCTTTCTTTCACTTCATTTCTCCTTCAATGGGTCACTTCATTACTCTTTCTCTTACATTTTTGAAATATATATTGAGATTTAGGGATATGGAACAATAAACCAGTAGTGAAGGGAAGCCTTGATCCAGAGTTCAAACTTCTATGGCTCCCATTCAATAATTTCTTACAATTCCCCAAGTCCTTCAAATACTCAAGTCTCTCTCTCTCTCTCTCTCTCTCTCTCTCTGGAACAATAAACAAGTAGTGAAGGGAAGCCTTGATCCAGAGTTCAAACTTCTATGGCT
>LPNX010592544.1:11174-53170 GCA_001517045.1 Pseudotsuga menziesii | reverse complement strand
TTTGATTAGTAATTTTGTGAGTGCAATTGATCTATCACCTGGGTTCAATTTCCACATGGTATCAGAGCCTTTGTAGATTGATTTCTCTCCTTCCATATTGCTATTGCAGGTTCAACATCTTGACTGGGAGCTATTCTGCTGACTGAAGGGACAATTTCTGAGCTATGGATCAATCTTAGAAGATCATCTTGACTCCATTTATTTTCTTTGAATGGAAAGCAGAGATAGAGATATTGTTGAGAGCGAAAGGTCTCTATAGGGTGACTATGGAAACTGAAGCAGAGCCCAATGCAATTGCAGAGAAAATTAAATGGCACAACAGGAGGGATGAGGCTTATGGTCTCTTGTGTCTGAGCATATCTAGAGACCTCCTCTTCCATCTTGATGGATTGACATCACCAAATGAAGTATGGGAGAAGCTTGTAGAGATTTTTGGTAAGACAAATGAGATGAGAGGACATCAAATCGAGAATGAATTGATCTCCTTGAGTCCCAGCAGCTTCAAATCCCTGCAGCTCTACTTTTCCAAGTTTAAATCCCTTGTTTTGCAGCTAAAACAGTGTGGAATTGAAAAGAAGGAGGAGCAACTAGTTTTGGCCATACTATCGAAGCTTGGCCATGACTATTCAATGTTTGTTTCGACCTTCCATGCCACCAAGTTGACAGCTCAAGCCTGGAATATTCCTAAGCTTGCAGAGTTCATGGAATCCCTCACACAAGAATAAGATAAACTGGTGATGATGGGCACCATCAAACCTTCCAAAGACCAAGCTTTGGTTGTTGGAGATTCGACGGTGGATTCAAAAGGCAAGAAGAAAGCTAAGAAGCCACCTAAGCAGAAGAGAGACAAGAACAAGTCTCAGGAGGAGCCCCAAGGCTTCAAGAGGAACTTCCATAAGAAGAAGAACAAAGGAAAAATGAGCAAGTGCCATACTGCAGTAAGGGATTTCATCCTGAAAGCTCCTGCATGAAGAAGCAAATTGACATGCTGACCTAACTCCTGTATAATAATAACATCTCCCTTCCTAATAGCTCAAAGAAGAGGGAAGGAGGATAAAATTCAGAAGACAGAGAGTGAGTTCATGCATTGGTTGTTGGCACATCAAGCTCACCTAGCTTTATCATAGACTCTGGAGCTTCAAGACATATGGTTTCGACCAAGGAGGCATTCTCCTCTCTTGACATGTCGAAAGGTCCACCAATAGTACTGGGAGATGACTCTCTCACTGACAGTTTGGGCAAAGGAAGGATTGATCTTGATGATGGTAAGTTCAACAATGTATTGTATGTTCCAAATCTTGCCTCTAACCTCTTGTCAGTGTATCAGATGACCCACACAGGGTCTCCAAAGAAGGTCATATTCTCCCATGATGATGTTGAGATCATGGATATATTGAGTGGTAAAGTCATTGCAAAAGGAGTTGTAGATCACACTTTGAAGGTATACTTGTTTTCACATTTTCTACCCTACTCAAACCCCTTTTCTCTTTTGATTCATGCTAATGAGGCAAGTAAGCTTTGTCATGAAAGATTTGGCCATCTTAACTATAAGTATCTTTTTGATCTACGTGAAAAAGAAATGGTCATAGGGTTACCAAAGATTAAGTTTTCCAAGGGAGTCTGTCAAGGTTGTGTCCTAGAAAAACACCCAGAGCATAAATTTGAGAGAGCTAGTCATGAGAGAACCTCTGCACCTCTTGAGTTGATACACAGTGATGTTGCTGGTCCATTCCCTCATATGTCAGTGAGTCAGGCCAAATATGCATTAACTTTCATAGATGACTTTTCCAGGTACTGTTGGGTTTACTTCCTAAAGCATAAGTCTGAAGTTTTTGGCCTCTTTAAAGTCTTTAACGCTTTGGTTGAAAACCAGTCTGGGAGGAAACTAAAGATCCTCAGATCTGACAATGGTGGTAAGTATGTCAAGTCTGAGTTCATTCAATATTGTGAAGATGCAGGTATTCATATGCAACATTCAATCCCTTACACACCACATCAAAATGGTGTTGCTGAGAGAAAGAACAGATCACTGAAAGAGATGGCAACCTATATGTTGGAGGCTAAGACTTTGCCACCAAAGTTTTGGGCCGAGGCTATAAACTGTGCATCTTATATCCATAATAGGGCACCTCATAAACAACTTGATGGTATGACTCCTTTTTAATCATGGAGTGGGCACAAGCCAGATGTGACCCATTTCAGGATTTTTGGCTCAAGGGCTTGGGCTAGAATTCCAACAGAAAAGAGGAAGGCTTTGCAGCCCCAAAGCCAAGAGTGTCTATTTGTTGGGTACTCTAAAGATTCAAAAGGGTACAAGCTGATCAATTTGAGCACAAAAAAATCCTTCATTGAAAGGAGTGTTCAGTTCCAAGAAGAGCCTTTAGCAGTAGTTGAAGTTGGAGAGTCTTCTTCACCACCATAACCATTGAATGTAAGTGAAGAGACAAATGAGTTTGTTGGTTCTGATATGTCTGATAATGATGATTTAATTGCATATCCTAATATTCCTACAAGACCAAAATGGGCAGCAAATACCATTCATGCAGCTGGGGAACTAGCTGGAAATCCTATTGATCCTAGGAGGACTAGATCTCAGTCTGAGAGTGCCTTGAGTATGAAAGACCCTTTGTTTGCAGAGAAATTCTATCTGATGGTTGAATCATACCCATAGACATATGAATATGCAGCACATGATCCAAGATGGCAAGCGGCCATGAAAGAATAATTCAATTCACTCCAGAAGAACAACACTTGGGAGCTGGTTGATCTTCCCCCATGGAGGAAGCTAGTTCAATGTAAGTGGGTTTTCAAAAATAAGTTTGGTGCTGATGTTTCAAATTTGAAATATAAGGAAATATTGGTAGCCAAGGGATACTCACAGGTACATGGTATTGAATACAATGATACCTTTGCACCAGTGGCAAAGATGGACGCCATCAGGCTAGCCTTAGCCATTGCAGCTTCGAAGCAGTGGGAGGTACATCACATGGATGTGAAGTGTGATTTCCTGAATGGAGATCTTACTGAATATATTTACATGCAGAAGCCTCAAGGGTTTGTTACTAATCCATCTTTTGTGTGCAGGCTAAAGAAATCATTGTATGGGCTTAAGCAAGCCCCCAGGGCTTGGTATGCCAAGATTGATGGCTTTCTGCTGTCATTGAGTTTTGTTCGATGCAAGTCTGATCCAAATGTTTATTTGAAGATGATTCATGGTTCTTTGATGATTATTGTCTTGTATGTGGATGACCTTTTGATTACAGGAAGCTCAAAGAAAGAAATTGCCTCCTTGAAGGATGCAATGAACCATGCATTTTCTATGACTGATTTGGGGTTGTTGAGCCAATTTTTGGATCTCGAAATTGCTCAATCCCAACATGGAATAAAAGTACATCAGTCCAAGTATGATTTCGATTTGCTGAAAAAGTTCAACATGAAAGATTGCAAGCCAAGGAAGACTCCCTTCCTTTCAGGAGTTAAGCTTGAAGAAGCAGGTTCTTCTCCTATGGTAGATAGTACACTGCATAGACAACTGATTGGGTGTTTGCTATACCTTACACACACTCGACCTGATATTTCTTATGCAGTAAGTGTGGCTTCAAGATACATGGATCAGCCTCATGAGATCCATTGGAGAGAAACCAAAAGGATCCTTAACTTTGTTTAGGGAACAAGAACTCATGGGATCTTCTACAAAGCTAAATATGATATTGATTTGATTGGGTTTACTGACAGTGATTGGGCAGGTGAAAACACAGATCAAAAGTCACCATCAGGATATGTGTTCATGCTTGTTGAAGGACCAATCAACTGGTCAAGCAAGAAACAGAGTGCCATTGCACTCTCATCTATAGAAGCAGAGTACAAAGGAGTTGTACATGCAACAACTCAATGTTTATGGTTGCAGGGGTTACTTGGTGAGTGTGGCTTCGAATCAGAGTTCTCAACTATTATCTATTGTGATAATCAGAGCACCATTCGAATCTACAATGATCTAGTTCAGAGACAGAGAACCAAACACATTGAGATCCATATGCACTACATCAGACAGCTTGTGCATGATGGCACATTCACCTACTCTTCTGTGCATCTTTAGAACAAGTAGCTGACATATTAACCAAAGTTTTTTGTGAGAAGACATTCAGCAATCTCAAATCACTGCCGGGGATTGCTGATCATGCTGTGAAGCATGATTGATGACAAGATTTTCAAATTTTGTTTTACTGTCCATGTTTAAAGGAGGATTTTCCCATTGGGTTTTTGCCTCTTTCCTTGGTTAAATGGACATGCAGTATGTAAAGGGTGACTAAGACTTGTTGCTAGGCCCTATAGTTTCCTGATATTTACTCATAAGTCAGGATTAAGGGGGGGTGTTAGAATAAGCAACCCATAGTTAGCTACCTTAGACATTATTTAATCCATTTTTTTCTTATTTTCCTAGTTTCCAATATTCCACTCTATGCAAGTTGTCTTCCACATGTCATAGAAGTAAAAATTGCTAAAACTTAGTCATGGAGCACTTGGGAAACCTCCTAGAATCCATATTTAGCATATCTGCTTTATTCCAGATCCTCCCTAGCACATGTCTGCTTTTTCTGCTTTATTGCCAGCTTTACTGAGTTTTATGGCAAAAGGGAAAGTAAGATTAGGTGCAGTTGACTTGTTTTTTTTCCCTCATCATCCTCCATTATTTTCTCCTAATAAAGTCATGTATGAGTTCTATTTCCATCACCTAATATCTTTCCTACTTGACTTTTCCAATTCGTGAGCTCCTAGGTAGATTTGGAAACTGCTTTATGCACCTATGGGGGATTTGACTAGATTTAGTAAGCCTGCTTTTGACTATTTCTAATGGCATCCTTATGCATTCGAATATCTCATGTAATTATTTATTGCATCAGCCTATTACTTCACAAGGTTGGCTATTGTACACTTATTCAATACAGATTAGTGTTATGCTCCAATTTCAGTCTCCTTTGTGTGTAAATTTGCATGTTTGATTAGTAATTTTGTGAGTGCAATTGATCTATCACCTGGGTTCAATTTCTACACTTTTTGCTATAGTACATAGATAACAACACTTGGGAAGATCACTCTCTAGTGCCTTGGTAGTCGAGTAGTATGGATAAGGGCATGTTTGAGACTCCTTATTTATTACCTTGAGATAGTAGGACAAGTACTATTGTTGAACTCTACATGTATATTAGAGAGTTATAGCTCCTAACACTCCCTTGTCATTAGGATATGGTGGATCCCTATAAACCACATGACACCGACACACTAAACAATATGAACACCCGATCTACTACTGATATGTTGGACTATCTGGAAGCTTAATAAAAAAATATTAATAGCCATCTTCAAGACTTGTAGCATACCATCAACAATTGGTGTCATACATTGGATCATACGTTGGATGAGAAAAATTAGCAGACCTTGACCTCTTAGATAAGATATCGAATGCGAAGTTTACACATTTGAAAATTAGCAACATAGAAGCAAAAGACCATTTGAATCTACAACACAATGAACCACACCGGGAAGAAACTTCTCAATAAGGACTATCTAGCCACTAACAACCCCCTTCTGGTCCTCACACCGATAAACCACCCTCCATGGATAATAACACACAACATTGTCTTCCTAAAGTGGAGCTGAACAAGTTTGATGGTTCTAACCCATCAAGATGGTTCGTCTAGATGAAACATTATTTTTCCCTCCATGGCTACTAATGACACGATGGAACTTAGGATGAGGGTCTTTTATTTGCATCCAAATTTATGGCAATTATGGGAGTGGCATACAAAATCCTATGGGTGCAACATCACCTGGAGTATATGTGTTAAAGCTATCCACGCTTGTTTAAAGCGAGATACTCACTATTTCAGAAGGCTTACCAAGTTATGACATACAGGGTTAGTCATAGACATTATCTCATCCTTCGAGAAATTACACATTCGTACAAAGAATTTAACATATCCTTTCTATAAAGAATGTTTCATTAGTGTCCTTGAGGAAATTAGAGCACAAGTCAAAACGCACCATCTTGTTTCCTAGTTGGAGGCATCTTATAGAGCTCTAGAATTAGAGACAATGATCAATGCATAAACCCACAAACAAGGCTTTCATTCCCTGCACATGTCCTACACGTTTATTCCTTAAACAAAATCCCATCACCTCCTTTGGAAGTACAAAGGTTGTCTCCAACAAACATGGAATATTAACAAAGATGTGGACTCTACTATAACTATGATGAAAAGTCTACTCCTGGTCATAAATGTAAAGAACATAAGTTATTCCAAATTGATGTGACCGATCCTGCCCATTTTAAAGAAATCATTGAAGATACCTTGGAGTTCGAGGTTGCTGACCAAAGTGCTCCCATGCAATAAGAAGTTGAACTTGGAGTACATCAAGAAGAATCTCTCACCTCTCTTCATGCTTTATCTAGTATTTGAGCACCACAAACCTTGAAACTTATCGGTTACATAAAGCATCACAAAGTGGTAGTCTTGGTTAACAATGACAACACCCACAATTTTATTCATTGATTGAGTGCTTAAGGAAATCCATTTCTATGTGCACCTAGTACCAAACTTTCAAATTATTATAGCCAATGGAAGGATGATGAAATGCAAGAGGTGTTAAGAAAATGTGAGACTCCAATTGAGCGATTTTCATCTCAAAACTATTATGATGTCCATAGATATGGGTGGTTGTGATATAATTTAATGTGTAGGGTGGTTACTCACATTACGGTAAGTCATCATGTACTTCAAGGAATTATACTCAAGTTTTACTCAAGACTCTAATATTCACGCCCTTGAAGGGATCTAGTTAGGTTTCCCTGAAATCATAAGTTCTCATTGGATGGAAAATTTATTGAATAAAGGTTAATAATGATTTAATTCTTAGTTCCATCCCATACAGGCTCTGGACAACACCGCACTAGATATCCATACTGACTTGCAAAAGGTTTTGGACAAACTAAATTATGCATTTGAGACGCTAACCCCCAAATAAACACCTATATAGGCATCCATTTTTTCAAAAGAATTAAATTAAAAAGGTCAATCAAGATTAGAGGTAGGAGTCATTCATCCCATCACTATCCCGTATTCATCCGTAGTGGTCATGGTTTTAAATAAAGAAGGAACTTGGTGTATGTGTCCTAATTTTTGCGCCCTCAATAAGTTGACCATCAAATATAAATTCCCTATTCCATTCATTGATAATATTTTGGATGAGCTCCATGGTGCCATTTTTTTCACCAAACATGACCTTCATTTTGGATTCCACCTAATCAAGAAGAAAGAGATTGATATTCCAAAGACATATTTATGCACATTTGAAGGAAATTATGAGATTTTGTCATGCCTTTTGTGCTTTTTAAGGCCCCCACCAGCTTTCAGATCCTCGTGAATACAGTTTTATAGCGAGGTGTGGAAGAAATGTCTAAAAAATCCAAAAGTCCACTATTTTGGGGCACTTTTTGGGTTTTCAAAAATATTGCAAAAAGTAAAAGTGACCCAAGAACTGAAGTCTAAGCCTTGGAATAAGTACAAAAAGTAAAAGTAGTCAATTCCATAAAATTATACAAATTGACCAGAGCATCGAATTAGAGATATGGAGGTTGTTAATTAATCCCTATCATGAGTATTATTGATGCCTAATACATTTTTTTAATGTTTCTCCCAATAGTTTCTTCTACAGGTGGTTGAAGTTGGTATCTGAGAATAAATGCACCCAATATAACAAAATTGCACAATTAGGCAAATTTAGTAATTTTGCAGTGCTAATACTTTTAGCCATGAGAGCATAAATGACCATGGTTATAGTCATTGGAATTATGATTGATAAATGAAAAAATGTGTAATGTTAGATTTTGAATAAGTGCTACAAATATTCCCAAAAAGTGTATATAAAAGAGATTGTAGCCTTGATTTGACAAAAAATGTCAAAATGGATAGTAGTTTCTAGAATGCATGAAAATTTAATTTAAAATTTTATGAGGATGTAAGGCAACTAACAAGTGTACTTATATGAACACTTTTGGAGATATAGTACCATATCAAGGACAGTTAGGGGTTAACATTCAATACAACACATTTAGAAAGACATTAGTCTTGGTTGGGCCATGAACACTATCACCATGAATGATGTAGATGATCCCTTTGAAGCTAAAATAGTTGCTATGGGAGAAAATATACATGTTAAAAATGTAGAGATAGAATCTAATGGTCGAAGAAACAAAATAACTCCTCCAAATATTGTAGAGATGGCCATGAGAAGTCTAAGAGTGGAGTTACAAATTTGCAAAGAATATAATTTAAGGCTGGTTATAGCTTGGCAAGAACAAAATTAGTTTAATGCATTCATGCTTCAAACCTTGATAGACATATAGAGGATAATTAAACATGGGTAGAACTCAAACAATGATGATAAGAGCGGTAATAGATCCAAGAGACATTATCCCAAGAGGTCCCATAACTGAAGAAGAATTTCTAGGGATGGAAGAATTAGATTATAATTTTATACTAGTGAGACATCTACCCATAAAAAATCCAATATCAATCAAAATTATCCATCTCACAAAAATAAGAGGAAGAGACCTTTCAAGGAAAACTCACATGGATAATGTTAGAAGGTCAAACCCCCTACCATTGATGGTGAGGTGAAATTCGGACAAGAAGTTGAGGCTTGGTCTCTTGGGTTGAGTAAGTACTTCTAACTCCATGACTACTCTTAAAACATGAAGGCAAGGGTGACCATTTTTAATTTAAATGGTAGAGCATCAATATGGTTGGATCACCTTAAGCAAGTCAAGAGAATCAATGAAAGAAATATTGTTGAGAAGCAATTCAAGAAGTAATTCCAACAAAAACGCATCTTTGATAGGTACTATGATGATAAAATAAAATTATTTCATAAGTTAAAGCTGGGACTATTGACCATGGATGAATATGCAAACAATTTTTTGGAGTTGTTTAGGTATGTTAAGTATATAAAAGATTATAAGGTAAAAATTCAACATTTTCTAAGTGGATTTCCTTAGACATAAAAGGACCCTATTGAGTTTGATGAACCTCAAACTCTAAATGAGGATTTAAGGAAGGCTAAGTATTGTTATGATCAATACAAAAACATACCAGAATTCCATAAGGCATGGAAAGACAAGGAGAAGGAAAAGTTTGACTAAAGGAGAAAAGGATTCAAGCCTCCTCGTTTTAAAAACCAGCAAAGGCAACCATCATATAGTGATTTTAAGACAATAAAATTTACGAGAGATAAGCTAAGGGATCCAACTAAATGTTGGGGATGTGTTGAGAAGCACTTACTAAAAAATTATCCACATCGAAATGGAAGTTATAACAATGTTCACAACATACAATAGGTTTAAACTATTGGGGATGCAACAATGACAATCCCTAGAATCTATGCTACACTAAAGAACCACCAAGAAACCATCAATTTTCCATGGATAAGGTTGAATGTAAGATTTTTTTTTAACATAAAAAGTTGAGGAATTTTTTTATAAAAAATGGATAAGTAAATATTACAATAAACTGGAAACAGACTGCTCCCATAGGAAGACAAAGTCCATGCCTCCTTGTGCTTCCTTTTCCATTCTATTTTTTTCATCACCATTTCCTATTCTATGAGTGCTAAAACACCTTATAAACTTCCCAAGCAGGAGGATACAAAAGCAAAACATTCAAAGGATGAGAAGGAAAGGTTCACTATAAAGGGATCCAGTTTCTCTCATAATCCTGCTGATCACATAACAGGTTTCTGCAATCTAGATCCACTCCCTTATTGGCCATACTATCTGCTTGTTTATTATTTTCTCTCAATACATGAAGGGAGTTGATGGATTTATAATCATTTACCATGAAATTGAAAAGATGGTGAGTCTTGGTGATTGGATTCTTTCGATTCCTTACTAGTTTCCTTGCTTCTCCAATAACCATGCACGAGTCTCTGAACACCACCAATTCCTCAATGCCATCTTTCCTTTCTAGCTCTATTCCTTTTATTAAAGTTAACCATTCCACCCCATTGTTAGTCTTCCTACTGATTCCCAAAGTATACTCTTTCAACTTGATTCCTTCAGAACTGAAATAGAATCACCCCGCTCTTGCCATCCCCAGAGTTCCTTTCGAGGCACCATCAAAGAATAAAGAGTTGTAGGCCAAATTATTCCACCAACATTTGAACTCTTCTGAATTCATTCTTATTTATCAATATTTCAAAATTAATTTTTTTTTGGGTTGAGTCCATGGCAGATGTGGCGGGAGAACTAGCAATTTGAAGGCCTGAATCTCTTTCTTATATTGTTAATGATTCTTTGCTGATGCTGTGCATTCCCCTCATGCATAAGAATTCCACCCAAAGTGCTTTTGCAGCTGCTACAACTTTAACCAGACTGTTTTTCATGCCCTTGAATATCTCATTGTTTCTCGCTATCCAAATCTTCCAGCAGATATATCTTGGAAGAGCTTCCCAAGCCCTCACAAAGTCTAGTTTGTTGAGGAGTGATCCTTGGTAGTTGTCCTTCCAACAAGAAAAAATATCATCCCAATTTGTTGGCAATGTCAATTCGAATTGCATATCCTTGAAAGCTTGGTGCCACACCTCCATGGAGAATTTTCATTCTAAAAAAGGTGTTCTAGAGATTCCCCAGACTCTTTATAAAGAATACATCTCAGCAGGCCTTCCATTCCTCTTTTTCTTAGATTGTCTACTGTTAGATTTTTACGGTGAGTGAGTATCCAGAATAACACATTGATTTTGGGCAGATCGTCCTTGTTCCATATATTCTTCCATTTCCTATCATTGTTGTTGCTGCTGTAATCCACATCCGCTATTCTGTAACCTGCCTTCACTGAATAACTCCCTGTTCTGCCCCAACAACGTTCATCCTTCAACGTGTGATGGAATGGTGTTGGAAACACCATGATGAGAGCATTGTAATCAGCGTTGAGTTGGTCGATATCGATATCAAGCCACCCAGAACACCTCCCGTTACACGCCCAGTTAGAGAGATCGTATTGCGTATGGATATTCATACCTTCCAATCTCTGCATTAAGTCTAGGAATGCCTGAACTAAAACGATGAGTGAAGCCGATGCATAGTAATCAGTCCAAATTTTCATAGCCTTTCCGTTACCTGGAGTCCATTTCAACTTCTCTGTTAGTATTTGTGCAATTTTTTTACACAGCTCCCATATCGGTGAGCCTTTCCTGTCCATGCTTATGTTTTCCAGACATCTCTTTCTGGTTCCCGTGAGATATTTTGTTTGGATTATTTCCTTCGACCACATTGCTTTTCTAGTTACAATTCTCTAGAGAATTTTAGCTCCAAGAGATAAGTTCATTTTTCTTGGGTCTTGTATTCCATCTCCTCCATAGATTTTTGGTTTGCAAATAGTCTCCCAATTCACCAAATGAATTTTTTTAAGGTTGTCTAATTTGCCTCCTTGCCACAAAAATCTTCTAATTTATCTTTCAAAGTATTTCATAATTTTTTTTGGAGTAAGAGTAAATGGGATAGGCATAAATGATGGAATTGATAAGGGTGAGATTCCCAGCTGGATTAAGCCACCTTGTCCCACATGAGTTGATTTTGTTCTGGGTCTGATCTATCATCCCTTTCTAGTCAACAACCCTTTTTTTCCCTTTGAAAATTGGGATCACAATGTAATTGAAGGAATTCAAAGTTGCATTTCCTTCAAAACCAAGGGGTCTTGCTATCTTTGTCAGCTTTCCGGGGGGGGGGAATTCCAACCATAAACTTTGGATTTGGTTGAATTTATTTTGCCATCAATTGCTTTGAGGAAATTGGACATGACTGTATTGAATCTCCATGCAATTGTGATAGATGCTCCTCCTAGCAGAATGATGTCATCAACAAAATGCACATGGTTGGAAGCTTTCACTCCTCTAGCTATATTCAAGACTTTTAGATCTCCAGACTCCTGCAAAAGATGTAGCTTTCTTCTCATAGATTCAGCTACCAAGAGGTAAAGAAATGGGGACATCAGACAATATTGTCGGAGCCCCCTGGTTTCCTGAAATAATTTGGAGGGTATACCATTTACTAATGGTACGATCCATGACTTGCTTACATAAGATTTTTCCCACCTTACAAATATCTTGGAAAATCACAACTCACTCATGACAAAACTTTAGAGGAAAATGGAGAAGAAAGGCCAATTCATGAAAAAGTTGGTCGAAAACCTCTAAAATCCTTGAGAGAGGAAGAAGCTAAAATAGATAAAGATATGGGCAAGCAGATCCCTCCTGACTCTATTATGAAAGGATTTGCTTCTTCTAAGAGAGGTAAAAAAGGGGATGCCGGAGGTAAATCTGGCACATAAGGGAAAAATAATGAACATTGTCTCTTGGAACTGTATAGGTTTGGGATGAAAGTTGAAAATAGATACAGTGAAGATGTTGATCCATAAGGAAAAGCTCTCGATTCTTCTACTCCAAGAGACAAAAATGGAATCCAGTGAAGTAATTCAAGTGTTCCATTATTTTTGGAACACTATTATTTTATGAAGTTGGAAAGATCTAAATCGAGTGCCATGAGTTGCATCAAAATTAAGATAGACCAAAATAATTTTGGTACAATTTCATATTCGTAACTAAATTATTGTATGTGTGGCAAGACGTACAATTTCAATCATTCAGAAGGACAAAATCAACTAGTTTTGGGAAAATTACTCTAATTGTTTTATTGGCACATCAAAATTCAATAAAATGTATGGTACTATAGAGTATACACATGAACCTACTTCAAAACAAAAAATTAGATTCAAAGGTGTAGACATTTCAGAGTTATAGAAGCTTCAAGGTCAACTTATAGGATTGTCTTCAAATTGGGGTTTTGCAAGGAGTTGTCTTTATTTCGAAATTTTGGTTTCATCCCTACCATGAAAAGTAATTTATTTTCCAATTATTTTAGAGATATTTATGGGGTTAGGGGGTTTCTAAAATAAATAAATAAAAAGTAGAGATGTGTTCTAGCATATTTAAATAACACATATATCTTTCATTAAGCAGGTAAACATGTGGTTGGGGAAACATATGCACAGAGAATACAAGTGGTACTTAGTCACATTGTTAGACATGCTTGCAAACTTTATTGGTACCCCTTTGAGTAGTACCGCATCAAACAACACATGTATACATAATCTCACTTCCACATACCCTTAAGTATAAAGAAATATCCTAGGTATACCTTGAACTAACTTTAGATAATTGATTGACCATCTTGTTGCTATGGTACACAGATAACAACATTTGGGGAGATCACTCTCTAGTACCTTGGTAGTCGAGTAGTATGGATAAGGGCATGTTTGATACTCCTTAGTTATTACCTTGATACAGTAGGACAAGTACCATTGTTGGAATCTACACGTATATTAGAGATTTATAGCTCCTAATAGTCCCTTGTCATTAGGACATGGTGGATCCCTATAAACCACATGACACTGGCACCCTAAACAATATGAACACCCACTCTACTATTGATATGTTGGACTATCTAGAAGCTTAATAAAAAAATCTTGATATCCATCTTCAAGACTTGTAGCATACCATCAACAATTGGCGTCATACATTGGATCATAAGTTGGATGAGAAAAATTAGCAGACCTTGACCTCTTAGATAAGATATCAAATGCGAAGTTTACACATTTAAAAATTAGCGACATAGAAGCAAAATACCATTTGAATTTGCAACACAATGAGCCACACTGGGAAGAAACTTCTCAATAAGGACTATCTAGCCACTAACAACCCCCTTCTGGTCCTCACACCGATAAACCACCCTCCATGGATAATAACACACAACATTGTCTTCCTAAAGTGGAGCTGAACAAGTTTGATGGTTCTAACCCATCAAGATGGTTCATCTAGACGAACCATTATTTTTCCCTCCATGGCAACTAATGACACAATGGAACTTAGGCTGTGGGTCTTTTATTTGCATCCAAATTGATGGCAATTATGGGAGTGGCATACAAAATCCTATGGGTGCAACATCTCTTGGAGTATATATGTTAAAGCTATCCATGCTCGTTTCAAGAGAGATACTCACTATTTGAGAAGGCTTACCAAGTTATGCCATACAAGGTTAGTCATAGAATTTATGTCATCCTTCGAGAAATTACACATTCATACAAAGAATTTAACGTATCCTTGAGGAAATTAGAGCACAAGTCAAAATGCACCATATTTTTTTCTAGTTGGAGGCATCTTATAGAGCTCTAGAATTAGAGACAATGATCAATGCATAAACCAACAAACACTCTTTTATTCCCTGCACATGTCCTACATGTTTATTCCTTAAACAAAATCCCATCACCTCCTTTGGAAGTACAAAGTTTGTCTCCAACAAACATGGAATATTAACAAAGATGTGGACTCTACTATAACTATGATGAAAAATATGCTCTTTGCCATAAATGTAAAGAACATAAGTTATTCCAAATTGATGTGACCAATCCCACCCATTTTAAAGAAATCATTGAATATGCCTTGGAGTTCGAGGTTGCTGACCAAAGTGCTCCCATGCAATAAGAAGTTGAACTTGGAGTACATCAAGAAGAATCATTCATCTCTCTTCACGCTTTATCTAGTATTTGAGCACCTTTTGAAACTTATGGGTTACATAAAGCATCGCAAAGTGGTAGTCTTGGTTAACATTGACAACACCCACAATTTTATTCATTGAGCGAGTGCTTAAGGAAATCCATTTCTATGTGCACCTAGTACCGAACTTTCAAATTATTATAGCCAATGGAAGGATGATGAAATGTGGGAGGTTTGAAGAAAATGAGAGACTCCAATTGAGCGACTTTCATCTCAAAACTGATATGATGTCCATAGATATGGGTGGTTGTGATATAATTTAAGGTGTAGAGTGGTTACTCACATTATGGTAAGTCATTATGTACTTCAAGGAATTATACTCAAGTTTTACTCAAGACTCTAATATTCACTCCCTTGAAGGGATCTAGTTAGGTTTCCCTGAAATCATAAGTTCTCATTGGATGGAAAATTGATTGAATAAAGGTTAATAATGAGTTATTTCTTAGTTCCATGCGATACAAGCTTTGGAAAACACCGCACTAGATATCCATCCCAAATTGCAAAAGGTTTTGGACAAACTACAGTATGCCTTTGAGATGATAACCCCCAAATAAACGCCTATATAGGCATCCATTTTTCCAAAAGAATTAAATTAAAAAGGTCAGTCAAGATCTATTAGAGGTAGGAGTCATTCATCCCATCACTAGCCCGTATTCATCCACAATGGTCATGGTTTTAAAGAAAGAAGGCACTTGGTGTATGTGTCCTAATTTTTGTGCCCTCAATAAGTTGACCATCAAATATAAATTACCTATTCCATTCATTGATAGTATTTTGGATGAGCTCCATGGTGCCATTTGTTTCACCAAACATGACCTTAATTTTGGATTCCACCCAATCAAGATGAAAGAGGTTGATATTCCAAAGACATATTTATGCACATTTGAAGGCAATTATGAGATTTTGTAATTCCTTTTTGACTTTTTAAGGCCCCCACTAGTTTTCAGATCCCCGTGAATAAACTTTTATAGCAAGGTGTGGAAGAAAGGTCTAAAAAATCCAAAAGTCCACTATTTTGGGGCACTTTTTGGGGTTTTCAAAAATATCGCATAAAGGAAAAGTGACCCAAGAACTCAAGTCTAAGTATGGAATAAGTGCAAAAAGTAAAAGTAGTCAATTCCATAAAATTATAGAAATTGACCAGAGCATCGAATTAGAGATATGGAGGTTGTTAATTAATCCCTATCATGAGTATTATTGATGCCTAATACATTTTTTTTTATGTCTCTCCCAATAGTTTCTTCTACAGGTGGTTGAAGTTGGTATCTGAGAATAAATGCACCCAATACAACAAAATTGCACAATTAGTCAAATTTAGTAATTTTGCAGTGCTAATACTTTTAGCCACGAGAGCATAAATGACCATGGTTATAGTCATTGGAATTATGATCCATAAATGAAAAAAATGTGTAATGTTAGATTTTGAATAAGAGCTTCAAATATTCCCAAAAAGTGTATAGAAAAGAGATTGTAGCCTTGATTTGACAAAAAATGTCAAAATGGATAGTAGTTTCTAGAATGCATGAAAATTTAATTTAAAATTTTATGAGGATGTAAGGAAACTAACAAACGTATTTATATGAACACTTTTGGAGATATAGTACCATATCAAGGACACTTATGGGTTAACATTCAATATAGCACATTTAGAAATCCTTTGGTCTTGGTTGGGCCATGAATGATGTAGATGATCCCTTTGAAGCTAAAATAGATGCTATGGGAGAAAATATACATGTTAAAAATGTAGAGATAGAATCTAATGGTCGAAGAAACAAAATAACTCCTCCAAATATTGTAGAGATGGCCATGAGAAGACTAAGAGTGGAGTTAGAAATTTGAAAAGAATATAATTAAAGGCTGGTTAGAGCTTGGCAAGAACAAAATTAGTTTAATGCATTCATGCTTCAAACCTTGATAGACATATAGAGGATAATTAAACATGGGTAGAACTCAAACAATGATGATAAGAGCGGTAATAGATCCAAGAGACATTATCCCAAGAGGTGCCATAACTGAAGAATAATTTCTAGAGATGGAACATATACATTATAATTTTATACTACTGAGTCATCTTCCTATAAAAAATCCAATATCAATCCAAATTCTCCATCTCACAAAAATAAGAGGAAGAGACCTTTCAAGGACAACTCACATGGAGAATGTTAGAAGGCCAACCCCCTACCATTGATGGTGAGGTGAAATCTAGACAAGAAGTTGAGGCTTGGCCTCTTGGGATGAGGAAGTACTTCCAACTCCATGACTACTCTTAAAACATGAAGGCAAGGATGACCATTTTTAATTTAAATGGTAGAGCATCAATATGGTGGGATAACCTTAAGCAAGTCAAGAGAATTAATGAAAGAAATATTGTTTAGAATCAATTCAAGAAGTACTTCCAACAAAAGTGCATCTTTGATAGGTACTATGATGATAAAATCAAATTATTCCATAAGTTAAAGCTGGGACTATTGACCATGGATGAATATGCAAACAATTTTTTGGAGTTGTTTAGGTATGTTAAGTATATAAAATATTATAAGGTAAAAATTCAAAATTTTCTAAGTGGATTTCTTTAGACATACAAGGACCCTATTGAGTTTTATGAACCTCAAACTCTAAATGAGGATTTAAGGAAGGCTAAGTATTGTTATGATCAATACAAAAACATACCAGAATTCCATAAGGCATGGAAAGACTAGGAGAAGGAAAAGTTTGACTAAAGGAGAAAATGATTCAAGTCTCCTCGTTTTAAAAACCAGTAAAGGAAACCATCACATAGTGATTTTAAGACAACAAATTTACGAGAGATAAGCTAAGGGAGCCCACTAAATGTTGGGAATGTGTTGAGGAACACTTACTAAAAAATTATCCACATCGAAATGGAAGTTATAACAACGTTCGCAACATCCAAGAGGTTGAAACTATTGGGGATGCAACAATGACAATCCCTAGAATATATGCTACACTAAATAACCACCAAGAAACCATCAATTTTCCATGGCTGAGGTTGAAGGTAAGATTTTTTTTTAACATAAACAGTTGAGGAAATTTTTATAAAAAGTGTATAAGTAATATTACAATAGACTGGACACAGACTGTTCCCATAGGAAGACAAAGTCCATGCCTCCTTGTGCTTCCTTTTCCATTCTATTTTTTTCATCACCATTTCCTATTCTATGAGTGTTGAAACACCTTTTAAAATTCCCAAGCAGGAGGATACAAAAGCAGAACACTCAAAGGATGAGAAGGAAAGGTTCACTATAAAGGGATCTAGTTTCTCTCATAATCCTGTTGATCACATAACATGTTTTCACAATCTAGATCCACTCCCTTATTGGACATACTATCTGCTTGTTTATTATTTTCTCTCAATACATGAAGGGAGTTGATGGATTTATAATCATTTACCATGAAATTGAAAAGATGGTGAGTCTTGGTGACTAGATTCTTTTGATTCCTTACTAGTTTCCTTGCTTCTCCAATAACCATGCACGAGTCTCTGAACACCACCAGTTCCTCAATTCCATCTTTCCTTGCTAGTTCCAGTCCTTTTATTAAAGCTAACCATTCCAACCCATTGTTAGTTTTCCTGCCGATTCCCCAAGAATACTCTTTCAACTTGATTCCTTCAGAACTGAAATAGACTCACCCTGTTCTTGCCATCCCCAGATTTCCTTTCGAGGCACAATCAAAGAATAAAGAGTTGTAGCCCAAATTCTTCCACCAACATTTGAAATCTTATGAATTTATTCTTATTTGCCAAGATTGCAATTTTTTTTTGGGGGGTTGAGTCCATGGCAGATGTGGCGGGAAAAATAGCAATTCGAAGGTCCAATCTCTTTCTTCTATTGTCAACGATTCCTTGCTGATGCTGGGCATTCCCCTCATGCATAAAACTTCCACCCAAAGCACTTTTGCAACTGCTACAAGTTTTCCTAGAATGTTTCCCTCCCCTCGAATATCTCATTGTTTCTCACTGTCCAAATCTTCCAGCAGATATACCTTGGAAGAGATTCCCAATCCCTCACAAATTCTAGTTTGTTGAGGAGTGATCCTTGGTAGCAGTCCTTCCAACAAGCAAAAAGATCATTCCAATTTATTGGAAATGTTAATTCAAATTGCAGATCCTTGTAATCTTGGTGCCACACCTCCCTGGAGAAATTGCATTCTAAAAAAAGTTGTTCTAGAGATTCCTTAGACTCTTTACAAAGAATACATCTCAGCAGGCCTTCCATTCCTCTTTTTCTTAGATTGTCTGCTGTTAGAGTTTTACGGTTGGAAAGTATCCAGAAGAACACATTGATTTTGGGTAGATCGTCCTTGTTCCAGATCTTCTTCCATTTCCTGTCATTGTTGTTGCTGCTGTAATCCACATCCATTGTTTTGTAACCTTCCTTCACCGAATAACTCCCTGTTCTGCCCCAACAACGTTCATCCTTCTACGTGCGATGGAATGGTGTTGGAAACACCGTGATGAGAGCACTGCAATCAGCGTTGAGTTGGCTGATATCAAGATCAAGCCACCGAGAACACCTCTTGTTACTCGCCCAGTCAGAGAGATCATATAGCGTATGGATATTCATACCTTACAATCTCTCCATTAAGTCTGGGAACGCCTGCACTAAAACGACGGGTGAAACTGATGCACTGTAATTGGTCCAAATTTTCATAGCCTTGCCGTTACTTGGAGTCCATTTCAACTTCTCTGTTAGTATATGCGCAACGTTTTTACACAGCTCCCATATCGGCAAGCCTTTCTTGTCCATGCTTATGTTTTCCATACATCTCTTTATGGTGCCTGCCAGATATATATTTTGGATTATTTCCTTCCACCACGCTCCTTTTCTAGTTACAATTCTCAAGAGAATTTTAGCTCCAAGAGCTAAGTTCATTTTTCTTGGGTCTTGTATTCCATCTCCTCCATATATTTTTGGTTTGCAAACAATCTCCCAATTCACCAAATGAAACTTTTTAAGGTTGTCTGATTTGCCTCCTTGCCACAAAAATCTTCTGATTTCTCTTGCAAAGTCTTTCATAATTGTTTTGGAGCAAGAGAGATCGAGCAGGAGTAAATGGGATAGGCAAAAAGGATGGAATTGATAAGGGTGATCTATCATCCCTTGCGAGTCAGCAACCCATTTTTCCCTTTGAAAATTTGGATCACAAGGTAATTGAAGGAATTCCAAGTTTCATTTACTTCGAAACCAAGGGTCCTTGCTATCTTTGTCAGCATTCTCGAGGGGCTATTTCATCCATAAAATTTGGACTTGGTTGAATTTATTTTTCCATCTGTTGCTTTGAGGAAAGTGGACATGAATGTATTGAATCTTCGTGCAATTGTGATAGATGCTCCTCCTAGCATAATGGTGTCATTAACAAAATGCGCATGGTTGGCAGCTTTCACTCCTCTGGCTATCTTCAAGCCTTTCGGATCTCCAGACTCCTGCAAAATATGTAGCTTTCTTCTCATAGCTTCAACCACCAAGAGGTAGAGAAACAGGGACATTAGACAACCTTGTCGGAGCCCCCTGGTTGCCTGAAATAATTTGGAGGGTCTACCATTTACTAATGGTGCGATCCATGACCTGCTTATACAAGCTTTTACCCACCTTACAAATATTTTGGAAAATCCAAAATTAGACATGACTTCAAAGAGAAAAAAGTGATTTACCCTATCAAATGCATTCGCCATGTCCATTTTAATGGCCATACCTTGTTGCTTCCTTTCCACACTAGAGTGTATTGATTCATGAACGATGATGATGTTGTCCAGAATGTGGCGCCCTGCTACGAAACCTCCTTGTGAATATGAAATGAGATGACCCATGATGCTTTTCATTCTCGAGGCCAAAATTTTTGACAGGATTTTATAAGAAGTGTTGCATAATGAGATTGGTCTGAATCTATCAAGCGTTAGAGGATTCTTTTCTTTTGGTATCAAAGCCAGGAAATATGAGTTAGTTTCCCCACTAATCTTGTCTTTTTTCCTTGCCCAGTTTAGCATTTTTTTCAAATCTTCTTTTATTATATCCTAGGATGCTCTGTAAAAATTAATTGTGAGCATGGAGTGACCAGATTGCATTTCTTATCTCGTATTCCATGATGGGTTTTTCCAGCCCCCTGTTCTCTACATATTTTATGAGCGATGGTATATCATGGAGTAAATCCATTTGTGCTTCCATATTTGTCTCGCCTGTATCTGTATAAAGATCTTGATAATAATTGTAGGAGTGATCCTTAAGATCTTCCTGCCCTGTTATCTTGTTTCCATGATTATCCTTCAGCTCCTTGATGGCATTGTAACTTTGTTGAACCTTGGTTTTCTTGTGAAAGTACTCAGTATTGCTGTCTCCACCCTTCAACCATGTCATCCTGGATTTAATTCTCCATACCTCTTCTATTTGTCTTGCAGCCTTTAGAATTCTGATGTTTATCTCTTTCTCCTGCTTCAGATGGTCTAGAGACACATATTCTACTTCCATTCTATATTGCATAGCTGCTAATTCCTTTTGTAGATTTAATTTTTGCTTGTTTGGTTCCTCAAATTCATCCTTCACCCATTTATTTAAGGCACCTCTCACTATTCTAAGTTTTGACTCCCGAATGTAACTGGGGGATCCTAAGTGTTGGAGGTTCCACTCCCCTTGGATTAAGTCCATAATTTTAACATCATGCAACCATATCGGGTTGAATCTGAATGTAATGGGCCTGAGATTGACTGGTGGGGATAAAATCAGAGCTAATGGTTTGTGGTATGACACTAGTGAAGGGAGAGCCACGAGAGGTAGGGAAGATATATTTTTGCAAGAAGGTGGATCTTACCAGAATTATGTCCAACCTTGCCACTACGTGCCCTATTCCAGTTCTTCTATTGCTCCAAGTGTAGTTTCCATTCCTTAGTGGGATATCCAATAGATCCATATCCGCCATCAAGTCCTCCATATTCTCACTGAAATTGTCCTCGACCTTTGTTCCCCCTCGCTTCTCACACTGTGACCTAGTGGTATTGAAGTCCCCGACGATGATGAGATATTTCCCACGCATGACATCCTTGAGATTGTTGAGATATTCCTAGAATGTTGTATTGTCCTTGTAGTGTGTTGGCCCGTATACATTACATATGTATAATGGGGTTAGGTACTCCTTTTATTGAATTTATGTCAAAATCCAGTGATGGCTTTCCCTGATTGATTTGACCAAGAATTTACTTGAGAAAATAGTGGTTATTCCCCCAAATGCTCCTTTGGAACTTATGGTTTTGCCTTTGCTGTTTTTCAAGAAGCGACATGAAAGTGCCATAGCCTCCACGTCTTGAAATTTTGTCTCTTGGAGCAGAAGTATGTTTGGCTTCTTATATTTGATTATCTCCTTTATTGCTTCTACTTTGCTTAATCCTCCCAGACCCTTGCAGTTCCAAGGGACGGTTTTCAACATTTCCTAACTGATTGAGATCCTGCGGGATCTACTGTATGTTCTTTCCCCTCCTATATTTTTAGTGTTATGGAGGAGATTCATTTCCTCAATACTTCTCTGCCTCCCTAGCTCCATCTCTCTTTCCGCCTCTTGCTCTCTTAGGTATCTTTGCGACTTATTTTCTCTTGTGGTTGGCTGCGAAGCCACTTCGTGCTTTTCCTGTGATCCTTGTGAAGGCGACCGCTCTGGGGAGTATCCTTGTGGCGCGACTCTGCTATTTTTTACCATATTTTCCTAGGTTCCCCTTGGTGTTGTAGACCCTTCTGGAGCCTTTTCACTTCTTTCATTTTTGGGAGTCATAGGAGGGATACTCATGGTTGCATGGAATTCTTCTTCTTCTATTTCAACTGTTATTATTTCCAAAGGGGGTATTTCACCTTCTTCCATAAGAAATGCCTCAAATTGGTTATTGGTTGAGACTTTTTCTACTTCTTTTGGATTTTCCTTGCTGGTATTTTGTTGCACCTCACTTGCTGCTGGAGGAGTTTTTATTCCCCTTTTTTATCATTTCCAGCCTTCCTCTTGGTTTTTTCCCAAGATTTTTTGAAACACATTTGGACAGTTTTTAACAAAGTTTCCATACTCATGGAAATTCTTGCACTTGAATGGTAGTTGCTCGTAATCTACCTTTTGCATGTGTTCCCATCTGTCCATGAATAAGTTTACTGCCTCAGGCAGACCTTTATCCAAATATACTTCAATGCAGATCCTTGCACAAGAAAACAAAGATCCCTTTGGTTATGCTTTGTCAATGTAATTACCAATAGATTTGCATATTTTGTGTAGTGTTTCATCATTCCAACAGTGCAGGGGCAGGTGTGGGAGGCATACCCAAACTGGGACCGCAGATTGCACATCCTTTTCTGGATCGAATGATAGGCTCCATCGGCTTAGATATAAACCACGAGGACCCATGAAATAGGGATCGCCCCTGAAGATAAGATCTCTGTGAGCTTTGCTTTCAAATAAGAAGGTGAAGAATCCCTTTCCATAGAAGCAGTGTTGCATCCCCCCATATATCAAGGGCATCCTGTTCTTATTTATCCAGACCTCCATAGTCTTTGGCGAAGGCCAGATTCCCGTGAACTGACCTATCGGACCTTTCTCACTCAAAGCTAGGGATTTTAGTCTTGAAGCTACTGACGTGATCTGGATCCTAGGAGCGGTTGCTCGCTTCACGAAGTTCACATCACTGGATTCAGGGACAAGCATAGGTGGGGGAGAAGTGGTAGCCACCAAATTCTTGAAAGCTTCATCTAAGAGTTTTCGACACTTTTCTGGGCTCAGATTCAGGGGTGGATCCATTTCTTCTGATTCCTTGGTAGATCTTGAAGCCGACTCAACTGACCATGCTATGGATTTGATCACAAAGTTTAGGCTGCATGAGTCAGTACAGGCTGCACCACACACTAGTAGATTTTCTTGAGCAACAACGCTCAGACTTGTATGCACGATATGCTCACAATTATGTATGGTTGGCATTTATGGTTTTGAAAAAGAAAGCATAATAAATTATGGTTGGCATTTGTGGTTTGAAAAGGAAAGCATAAGAAATTATGGTTGGTCTAATTAGCCACTCGAGCCAGGAGAAAATTTAGAGAAATGGTGGAGAATTTTCCATAAAAAATGGGTGGACTCTTCACATGGGAAAATATAAATATTTTACCACTTGGTTCGTATGATGTTCTCATTGGATTGGATTGGTTGTATTAGTTAAACTTGATTGCTACAACAAGTCTTTTGAATGCATTGTTGAAGAAGGGAACTGAAGGATAATAAAGTCCATTCCAAAGGTGGTTTCTATTAGATAGCTTTCAACCTTGTATTTGAATAAATGTTTCAAGAAAGGTTGATAATAGCCCAAGTATTAGACATAGAAAAAAATGAAGTTCCCAAATTGAACTACTATCAAGTCTTGCAAGAAGTCACTGATGTGTTACTTGATGAAGTGTTGGGATTTTGTTCAAGGAGGAATATTGATTTCACAATTGATCTTATGCTTGGAACTGCGCCAGTGTCCAAGAAACCTTGTAGAATGAGTACCCTAGAATTGCTAGATATGAAAATACAATTGCAAGAGTTTGTAGAAAATAAATATATCCATCCAAGTGTGTCTCCATGGGGATCACTAGTGCTATTTGTGAAATATAAAGATGGAACTCACTCTATGAATTTATTACAAAAAATTGAATACAATTATAGTTAAGAGGAAGTACCCTTTACCTATAATTAATGGTCTCTTTGACCAAATGAGAGGCACATATGTATTTTCAATGATTTTATTTGAGGTCTAGTTCCAATCAAGTCAAAATCAAGGAAGAAGACATTGCCAAAACAACCTTTAGAACAAGGTATGGACACTATGAGGTTGTGGTGGTGATTCCATTCGGTATGATTGATGCACCAACTGCATTCAAGTGTCTTACGAATAGTGTTTTAGCAAGTACTTGGTTAATTTTATGCTTCTTTTCTGGATGATATTCTGATTTTTTTTGGAGAATGGAGAGGATCATGAAGAAAATTTGAGATTGGTTTCACAAGTTATAAGAAAACATAAGTTGTATGCAAAGGTAATTAAATATGATTTTTATCAAATACACATTCATTATTTGGGTCCATTAATTTCAAATGAAGGAATATCCATGGGTTCAAAAAAGATTGAAACCAATATGAATTGGCCAACTCCAAGGAATGTGATAGATGTGAGATATTTTATGAGCATTAATAGTTATTGTAGGAGGTTCATTGAATGTTTCTCCAAGTCTGCATACCTATTTACTTCTTTGCAAAAGAAGGGAATAAAATTTGAGTGAACACAAGAACGTGAGGAAAACTTATGAAGAAGCTTTTTACTAGTGCTCCAATTTTGAAAATGCAAATCTAGAAAAATGATTTTGTTGTGTACTTTACATAAGGAATTGGAGCATTTATTATGCAAGAAAATCATGTGGTATGTTATGAGCTAAGAAAGCTAAATGAACATGAAATACATTATGTTGCCCATGATTTAGAGATTGCTTCCATAATGCATGCTTTGAAATTATGGAGACACTAATTGATGGGTAGGAAATCTGAGTTTAGAACTAACCACCATGGTTTGAAATATTTGCTTGAGTATCCAATATTAAATAAAAATTCAAACAAGATGGTCAGAATTTTATGCGAATTTGATTTTGAAATCAAACACATAAAAGGGAAAAAAAATAAAATGGTTCATGCAGTTAGCAAAAACAAACATGTAATTTACATGGTAGTAATTAGTAATTTCAAAACAAAATTTTAAGGGAAATGATTGTTAATTCCCTCAATACTATATTTGGGCCCATAGGTGACCTTAGTGTGATCCATTTTTGCGTTGTAGAAGCAATGCTAGACAATCTATTAAACATTGTTTGGATGTTGTTGGTACGACATCGCCTTTTTAACATCCATAATGTTGAATAATTGTCACTTGAGAGATGCTTAACATATGTGTTTTAAACACTAGCACAAATCCATCTTAAACCTATATGTACCAAGCATCGAGAGGAATGCAATTTCTTGAGGTTTAATTTTTAATTTTTTTACATGTTCAAAAAAATTTACACCTAAAGAATTTTGATCCCTTTGGCGCTTGGAGGTTTAACATGGAGTTTTTAATTACTTTTATTTAAATTTATTTTTTATTTTACGAGCTGGCATGAATTTTTTAATTACTTTTTACTTTTTGTTATGTAACATAACGTTATGTTATGTGACAACATCTCCCCCATCTCCCTCATACTAGGCTATAGAGAACCTCGTTACTCTCGGTGCAATAAATAACATGCCCTAAATGCATCTATACACTGCTTACATAAAAATTAGCACCATTAGGTGAAAAAAAATCCTAATAATATGCCAATGAACACTTTGTAAACCATTGACAATTTGTTTAATGTGTATAAATAACACATAAACTTAAAAAAGCAAAGAGATTGGAAAACTTTGGCATTAAAAAGGGTAGTGCCATCATGGGACTACAAGCCTATAACATGTGATGAAGGGTGAGTTGATTATAGTGGTCCTATGTATTTTGGTGTGTTATCTAGGACAATTTATCATGCTTGCAAAATTGGAATGAGATTAATGTTGAGCAAATCCGCTTAGTGCTTGCTACAATTTCATGGTAGTTAAAAAAATAGCATGGATGGGTATAAGTTGATCATATACAGATAAGATCACTTCATCAAATAGTAAGGGAACACTACAAAGGAAAACATTTAAGACATTCAGAATCGTGAGTTGCTTTCCACATGGAGGGAACTGCAGTATGTTGAAGATGTGTGAAAGTTTTTCTTTGGTTTGATGCTAAAGGGAGTGAAACATGGAGTGACCCACACACAACATCTAGAGTAGTAGTCATGTACTGCCTACAATAAAATTTGTAGTTATTGAAGAACCAAAAAATTTGAACTTGTACTTTATAATTAACTATTCAAAATGTATTGAACTTATATGCCTCCTCGTTAACAATAGAAGTGTTATTTTTATTGCCCTTTTTCATTTCAACCATGGCTTTATACCCTTCAATTAAGGAAACTTTTAGATCTTTAGTGGTGGGCATGAAACTAATGTCCAGTGACTACATACCATAACATAACACATTTTACTAAGGAAAAATTTTAAATTACAGTTAAAAATCAATAATGACATTTTAAAATCCTTGGTACTTACACATCTCACTTTTAATTTAACATATCCACTTGGGACAATTTTTTGTTGGCCAATCTTCTCCAATATTTTAGTTGTGGCCTTTGCAGTGTCTTTCAACCTACAAAATTGGTGAAGTACATGTTAATATCATTTAATAATTATGGTTAATTGCATATAAGTTATAATTTAGTTGTATGTTATATTATTATACCTACCTTTGTGGTTCTCCAAGTCTTAGTTGCAGGATCCCTCTTTTTTCATCTCCTTATCCTAGGCATCCTTGATTAGTGCAGTTCACTACCATATGGGAATCAATACATGACTCTCATAATTGGGGTAGCGACTAAGATTAGTGTGGTAATTGTATCACACCAATTTCAAGTACTTCTTCACGATGGTTTAAACCAACTTTTTTTGAATACATAACCAAATAATGTAGTCATTTTTTTTGTATTTATAACTTGTTCTAATTGTTGGTGTAGACATAGAAAACACCTTTTTCTTGCAATTGTTGATAGAACAAGTTATTTACTGCATTGAAATCATATACTATGACTATATATATAGAACCAACATAAAAATAATCGTTGTTGTAAAAAATGAAAATATGTAGATGGATTAGATGTAATTACCATCAAGTGTTAATCCCTTCATGGGACTAGTTCATGGTCCATCTATAAAGAAACTAGTAACTGCTTAGTGCTCTTGATGGATTTTCTTGACGTCTTGGGACTCATATCAACATCTAATGAAGGAGGCATATGAGTAGAGCCAGGGGTAGTACTAGTTGTGGCCGTAGACAACCATACACCAACACAAGGTGTAGAAACATGGTCACTAGCAATTATACTAGGAGTAAAGGCATCAATAATAGGCACAATAGAGGAAGAGGCTCCAAAAACATATGAAAATATATTTCTCCCAATGCCGAGGAGTTCTTGTCTCAAGAAGGACTGTAAAAATACATCTCTATGTCAATAACTTGGATTCATTAAAAACAATATGTGATATTCGTGAAGGCAATTGATGGAATATCCCAGATCTGGGTACCATATGTCCCATTGCATGCAAGCCAATTATCAATTATCCAAACATCATAGATAGGGTTGAGGTTAGTATACATGAAGGGGAGGAAAACACAGGGTGTAATGGATCTTTATTCAGTTAGTCCTTGGAACCGCTAGTGGGAGATGATGACCATTAACATGTATCAAGGGAAATCTAAGTATCCATCCCCTATGCACGAGAGAAATCTTGCTGGAATAACCAAGGAAAATATGACGTACGAGCTCTTAATGAAGGTCAAAATGAGCATGCTTTTATATGCAATTAGGTTCTTCTTGGTTATTGTTGGCATTGAATAGGAAGTTTGGATGTACTATTTCTTTGCAGCTTTGTATTGGACATTTTGGTGTCTTGGTTCCTTGCGGTTATTGTTGGCCATGCCTCCACACAAGCATGATCTTAGTAGCTAGGGTGGCCATCATTGTCATGAATATGGGAATAAATTTTACTAATATTCCATCGCTCTACAAACTTAGAGGGAAAGGGAAGAAAGACCCATCAATCCTTACCATATTGTGAAAAACATGCTCATTCATGCTTTATTAGCATAGGAAAACAAGAGGATTAGGGTCCTCAGGGTCATTCTGGAGGTTTGTGATCATATCAAAACTATTGATCTTGAGTCAGTTAGGTTGGAAAAAGCTATCGACGCTAAATTTCAAGTTCCGAAGGCCAATACAGGTGTGGACACTGCTGAGGCTGACTTTAAGGTTTCGAAGTTCAACCCAGATGCATAAACAAATGAGGTCAACTTTCAAGCTCCCTCATTGGATGCTTCCAATCCAAATTTGGATGGTTAGCTATATGTCTTGTTTAATTTTGATTTTATCTTTTAGGTTCTATCCTTGTTATGCCTTTGTTAGATCATTTTCTACTCAATTTAACTCTTTTATGACCAGTTCTTTTTGTATTTTTAGACTAAGGGACAAAGGTCAGGTTCCCTTTGTTGGGTAGCCTCTTACCCACAATCAAAATAATAAACATGTATGGTATATAGTCATAGACTCTCAGAGATTGTAGACCCAAGGTTGGTATGGCCATGGAAGATGGACCAAGGCTTATTTTTTGTATCAAATGTATATTTAACGTAAGAGAAGGATCCTTACTCTTGCAAAAAAAAAAGAATCAATTGATGGAATGCAATTTCAAAAATACGTATATTGAACTTTTGGATTCTCGACAAAAAAATGAATTCTTTGTTCAGTTTCTAACAACACTTTTGTTGGTCTTAATCTACTGATGTAAATTAGAGAATATAATTTAATTGTCAATATGGTGTTTGTAAAACTTAGAAGCACATCCAAAGTATATGGATTTAGATCTAAAATTACTCTAAAAGAAATAAATCTAAAATGACTTGAACACTTCAGGTTTAAGAAGTACTAAACTCCCTTACATGATATATCACCATTAGATTTCTTAACATCCATCATTATTTTACTCATCAACTATTACAAATCTCAGATATTAAGAAGCATAAAGAACTATACCATCTTACTGTCAAAGAAAAAATTATATATTGAATTCATTTAAAAGAAATTAACTCATAATATATGCTAATGCTACAACAACTAGATATGGATTCTAAGAATCATTAAATGGTAAACACTGAAATCAAATATTGAATCAGACATTACTCTAATAAACATGAATTTAATAGCAAGCTACAACAAAATAAAAATGCAATTCATATCACTGAGTACATAAGAATGAAAAGAGGATGAATGCACATACTTGGAAAAGGGGGCCCTCCAATGCTTTACTTGCACACTTAAACACAATCAAATTGCAAAGGCTTTGATAACTACTCCATGAACTATTCCAACAATAAGAATTAACACCAATCTGATAAAAATTCGAAGGTATACAAATTCTATTAATTCCAAAGGATAAATTCCAAGCTCTTAAGTTATCAAACCATCTATGTCTTGAAGTATTTATAGAAAAAGTTTACAACCATAAATTCTAAAATCATTCATGATTTGAGGATGAGATCCTGTATTCTCTACGAGGGTCGAATTCAACCTTGAGATCCACAAAAATGGATAAAATACCATGAAATCCCAAAATTGCCTAGATTTTATGCTAAAAACAAAGCTTTTCCTGTATAAGTGGCATGGTTTGACCAACATTGACCAGACACTTGCGAATCTCTTTTCGTGAAGATGATAAATATTTATCCATCCTTGGACATCAAGGATTCTGCCACATGTCTCATATCACACCCTACTATCCTACAAGTATATAAATCTAGGAGCAATCACAGGAAGTTGTGAAATCCTATAATTTCTGTTAAAAATTTAATTTTAATGCTTTAAAATTGCAAACTTCAATTCATGAAAAGAAGTGACAATTACACCTCATATGGTTAGAATTGAAGGAAATATGGATAAAATATGAGGGATATGGATGGACTTTGAAGGAAAAACATGGATTTTTATGACAAAAATAAGCATTAAAACAGTGATCAACATCTCCCCCAAGAGGAAGATCTTTCATGTCCTCATGCACAAAAAGTGTCTTTGAACTGCTGTCAATGGTCTGCCATCTCTGCTGTATCCACATTGGTTTGTGATGTATTGAAAATTTTTAACATCTGATATTTTTCCTTGAATGATTTCTTTTGCTAATACCATTTGCATGCTTGTTTGGAGGTCAAAATATTTTGAATTTGAAGTTTCTTATTCTTCTTCTTCAGTTTTTCATTTTCCTTCTTAATATTCCCTTTAAGCAATTTCAATTCCTTTACTTTTCTTTTAACTCCTTTATCTTCTTGTTTTTCTTTGAAAACCCCTTATTTTTCATCTCTCTTGTATTATTTTATACCGAAATCTCGTCACCCTCATGTTATGATATAGGTATCCCCTTGTCTGCTCCAGTCCCTCAAAGTTTTTCCTAGAGAAATGAAGGTTCAAATTAACCCCCTGTATTTTTTTCTTGTGTTGAGCTGGTAACGCTCCTCTCCCATTGACAAAAAGTATTACCCAAGTCAACACCGCTCCTGATACATGAGCAAAGAGGTGCCACCGCTCCTTCCCTCATTTCAAGAAGCGGTGCCCCCTTATCACCGCCTGTTTTCTTCTTTGGAGAAGCAGTGCTCGAGTTTTCAAGGCAAAAAGAGAGGCTTCGAGAGGATTCTCTAAGCTTACCTCCGTGGAGCCTCATCCCTATGGTTTAGGGCTAGGTGGAGCTCAAGATCCTCCCTTTTAGGATCTAATATCCACCTCAACCATGAGATCCTAAACCATACCTATCCTCGCATGCCTTTAAATACTGGCTCACCCCCCATGGGAAAAAGGAGGAAGAATTGTGTTGCATACCCAAACTCTGTCAAAATCATTCTTGAGTCTTTGGAGGCAAGGAGCCATTGGGAAGAACTCTCAACACCAAGGCATGAAGGTTGTAGTCTCTCCAATCGTTTATTAATAAAGAATGTATTTTCTTTCCCATATATGTTGTTTCATTTGTATATATTGCTTGATTCCTTGGTCATGAGCATAGATCTAGTTGATTATATTGTATGCTATCATGTTTCTCTTGTTGTTTTCCATATTTTCCAGGTTCTTCTGCAGTAAGCTTCAAGGATAGTGAGGACAACCTTTGAGAGAAGCATCATGGCATTCCATTCAAGTGATTAACCAAATATAGGGAGAGTCTAGCATTCTGTGTTTGTGTTTTTTTCTAGATCTGAACCATTCAGACTAGGGAACCAGCTCTTGTCCACAGGAGGTGTGTATTTCTAGCTAACAAAATTGGTGACTCCGTTGGGGATCTACTTCAAATTATGAATCTTTGGTAAGTTGAAACCTCCACCTTCATTTTCAATTTCTAGATATACTTTTCCATTCATAGATCTGTAGATCTGCTTTGGACTTGATTGTTTTGCCTCTGTATGCCTTTGGATCTTCATATTTTTGGTTCACTGGGTTTTTTGGTGATTGTTTGGGTTCATTTTTTCAGTCTGTAACTTCCTTTTCTGTTTCTTTTTTATTTTTCAAATCGCCATCTCGGGCACCACTCTTGAGCTGTGTTATAAGTGTGGTTCTGAAGCTGTCACCGCCCTTCCTCTGTGTTAAAGAAGCGGTTCCACTGCCCTTTCTCTATGTCCAAGAAGCGGCGCTGGACCTTGTAACACCCTGGTGTGAATCTACAAGAAGTGCTGCCACCTCTCTTTTGCTATGTACAAGAAGCGGCACCACCTCTATTTTGCTTTGTATAAGAAATGGTGCCACCTCTCTTTTGATGTGTACAAGAAGCGGTGCCACCTCTCTTTTGCTATGTGCAAGAAGTGGCGCTCAGGCTGGTAACTCCTTGTTCAACACCTGTAGAAGCGGTGCCAGGTATTCTTCTTAGCCATGTTTGGTGTTTGATTCTTAAATGCTTGTTTTGGTATTTGAGATGCATGCTTCAGATACTTACAGTTTTTGTTGGAACTCTGCAATTCATTTTTGAACCGAAAACTCAATGAAAAATCAAGAATCCATAGTTATTCTCAAGAATTTTGATTGATGTTGGTCTTTTAAAGCTTCATAGTTGGCTTTGAATAGAACTTGGTTTTGTTAGATCTCTGATTTCCGTCTTCTTTGATAGAACAAGAAAATATTCATTTCATATTTTCTTCATTTGTTATACATGATTTTTGTATGTTTTTTCCTTTTTTCATAAAGTTGTGCAAAAGTCCATATGAAATTTATTGTATAATTTTATGATTAGTTCATTCTATCTTTAGTTGAAAATATTAACACTACTGTATAAAAGTTGTAATTATCTTTTCTTGCTGTTCATTAGAGATCTCACTTCTTTTTCAGTTCAAAAACAAAAGATTTTTTTTGTTTTAGTTAGGAAAGGAACATATACACGTCTTTTATTTTTGTATGGGATTTATTCTATGTTTCAAATGAATTGAACCTCTCTCTCCCTTCCTTAATTAGGGCATACTTTTAAAGTGAAAGTGAAAATTTTGCACAATCATACTGCATGGTTTTACTTTTTATGTCCTCACCTCATGCATTCACCTAACCATTCAAGATAAAATTAAGCGCTATCTTAGGTTTAAAATTTTAGCAATTTGTGTGATAGGTTAAAGATGTGTTCGGGCATCATTAAATGTAGGAGATGTCATTATTTTTCCGCACTACATCCTGGGACTCGCGCGGTTCTTCCACGTACCGTCGGTATATCGAATGGCCTTTCACGTACCCTTGAGGTATGTAGAAAGGTACTTCACACACTCGATTGTATATCAGAAGGCCCCTTGTGAACGGTTGTGCATTAGACAACACTACTACCAATTTGAGCTCCCACATACCTTGCGTATATTGGGATACCCTTTTAGGAATTCTCAAACCATCTGAGTTATCCTTTTAACAATTGCGTGGGGTTCCAGACCTTTAATTCAATCCTCTCACATATTTTGCTTGCTTCTTTAGTTTGAGTAGCGCTTGTTGTCTGTATAGTTAGGATTTTTTAGAAGAGAGAGATAGTTTTGTTACATAGTTATGGCCTCGCCTTCCAGGACTACCAACCAAGAGACTCCTTTACCAAGCACATCTTTTGTTTTCCCTCCATATGGGGATGTTGGTCCTCCTCTCATGGCTACGTTAAGCCTTCCTGGATTGACTATTGGATTACCTGTTTGGTTATTCTCGAATCCAGTTATCCCATGTACACCAGTTGCTTCTGATCCTAATCCTTCATTGCAAGAGCATCAACCTCATGTTGACCCCTCTCCTTCTTCACCAGATGTGTCTTCTCTCGTTTCTCCCTCTTCGCCTATTGAAAGTTGTAGTACTAGTAGTTAGGTGGATAAGAAGAAGAAGAAAAGGAAGATTAAGAAGAAGAAAAACAAACAAAAAACCAAGTCTCAACCAATCACTCCTCCCAGTGCGGAGAGTGTTGATCTGCACACCCCAAGATTGCATAATCCCAAATTCCCTTGTAGGCTTTGCAAGGGTGATCAACTTCTGAAATATTGTCATGGTTTGGTCCTAGTTTTAGAAGAGTGGTCTAAGGTTTCCCGATAAGATATGTCATCAGCCTCTGGTCATCATGATAATGATCCCCCCTTAACCAGTGACTCTGTGGTTAAGAGTCGGAAGGTTAAAGTTAGAAATCCTTGATTGCTTTGTAAGGACATGCGCTTTACTTACCTTTTTCCTCACATGGATGAAGACTCTAAGTTGCTGGAAGATATTACTGTTTTTCGTCAATGACTTCCAACAGGTTATCATAAGTTGTCACTTGACATCCCATTGGTTGATAAAGTGGTCAATTCGGTTTCATCTGTAGTTGATCCCGCTCTTCCTTTGAAGGGTGAAGTTAAAGTGGTTGATTCGGTTTCATTCAAGGTCGATCCCACTCTCCCTTCTAAGAGTGAATTCCAAGTGGTTAATTCGAATTCATCCGTGATTGATCCCATTCTTCCTTCCTTTGAAGAGTGAAGTTAAAGTGGTCGAGTCGATGTCATCTCGACCCGATCCCACTCTTTCATCAAAGAGTGTTAAGACTGAAGTAGTCACTTTGACAAAATCTTCGTCTTGTTCTTCTCTTACAGTAGAGAATGAACCGAAACCTACTGAAGTTTTCATGCTTCGTTCTAATTGTTTTTGACAAGATGAAATCTTGTCTATTTCGACAGAACCCTCTCTGAGTAGTGAGGTTATTTCTTTTGACTGCAGTAACCTAACAAAGTCTCATCTTCATTCGAGTGTTCCTTTAAAAATAGTTGTGAATGTTACTGCTAGGCGGATGCTTCACACTATTGTTGATGAAGGGGCTTCTATTAGTATTCTATCCTCAACTGCTTGGAAAGCTTTAGGTTCTCCTTAGCTTGTTCCAGCTACCGATCAGATACTGGCTTTTAATCGCATACCTACTGCAGCTTTAGGGACCTTTCCTTATTTTCCTATTACATTAGGAGGGAAAACTGTTTGTATTGATGTTATGGTGGTCCGAGGTCCTTTAGATTTCAATATACTCCTTGGACATGATTATGTTTACGCCATGAAAGTTGTAGTGTCCACACTCTTTAGAGTTATTCATTTTCCCCCATGATGGGAAGATTGTGACCATTGATTAACTTTCCTTTGTTACACCTGACCATCACATCACTCCTAGTAATCAAACTTCCCTGAATGTGCCGCATGTTCTTATGGTTCCTTCCCCTTCTTCTAGTTAGCTTATTCCCATCATTGGTAAAATGGGGGGGAATGGCTCATCTATGGACATCATAATGGAGCTAAGCTGCTAGATTTTATGAAATGGGGGCAACCTACCAACCTCTAGATATCATATTGGGTAAGAGCAGGTTGGTGAGCATAGTTCCCATTCTGTGTCAAGCTTGTTAAAAAATGAAACAGATGCTTGTGAGCATAGTTCCCATTCTGTGTCAAGCTCGTTAAAAAATGAAACAGATGCCTGTGAGCATAGTTCCCATTCTGTGTCAAGCTCATTAAAAAATGAAACAGATGCCTGTGGGCATAGTTCCCATTCTGTGTCAAGCTCATTAAAAAATGAAACAGATGCTTGTGAGCATAGTTATTTTTCTGTGTCAAGATCGTTAAAAAATGAAACAGCTTTATGAGCATATTCTTTTTCTGTGTCAAGCTCATTAAAAAAAGAACCAACTTTACGAGCATAGTTCTTATTCTATGTCAAGCTCATTAAAAAATGAAGCAGGTTGCAAGCATAGTTCTTATTCTATGTCAAGATCGTTAAAAAATGAAACAGGTTTTGAGCAAAGTTCCCATTCTATGTCAAGCTCGTTAAAAAATGAAATAGATACCCATGAGCAAAGTTCCCATTCTATGTCAAGCTCATTAAAAAATGAAATCGATCTCCTCAAGCATAGTTTACCTTTTGGTTTCAAGCTTGCATAAAAATGAAACCATTCCTGAGTATAGTTCATTTTCTATTTCAAGCTCGTTAAAATATGAAGTAGGTTTCCTTAAGCATAGTTTACCTTTTGGTTTCAATCTTGCATAAAAATGAAACCATGTTCCAAGCATAGTTACCTTCTGTTTCAAGCTTGTGTAAAAATGAAACAGAACTCCTTCCCTTAAGTCCAATCTTCCCTTTAGTGTTAGAACTTGAACCTTCTTTTCACCTGCCTGATTCTCATTCTTCCTACCCTCCTGGTGAACATTTTCACATTAGTAAATAGGTTTTGAGGTTGGGTATGGAAGAAGAATCGTCAGAAGAAATGAAGCTTGGGGGGCATGTCGAGGCCCTAGCAACCATGCTAGGGGTAATATTCGCTAGCAATCATGCTGGGGGAAAGATTCCAACCTCTGTATATCATGTTAATGGGATTTTTCAAGCATAGTTTACCCATTGGTTTCGAGCTTGCATAAAAATGAAACCAATATTCGAGCATTCTTTCAACTGATCTTTGAGCTCGTTAAAAATAGTAAGATGGTGTTGAGCTTACTTTTCATTTTTTGTGCTCTAGTTAAAACATGAAATTTGGTTTGAGCTTACTTTTCATTTTTTGTGCTCTGGTTAAACATCAAATTTGGTTTGAGCCTAGTTTATTACTTTTTTGTGCTCTAGATTCAAACATGAAAAAGGTTAATAGAGTCTTCTTTAAGCTCTTTTCGGACTCTTAAAATGTGAAAAGATAGTCGAGTACTTGTCTTCTTCATACTCGTAAAATTATTTGAAGAGTCGTCTCTCCAATGATAGGTTATCTATTTTTCGGTTCGGATGGACTATTTACGAAAAATGAACACTCCATCCAATCATGACTGCAAGAGTTCTCTAAGGTATTATTTTATACTTTTTTGGGCCTTAGGGACTAAATCATACAAAAAAGGACCCTTTGGAGTTTTCTTTAGTTTGTTCAGACTCTCTAAACATGAACTACACCAAGTTTTCTTTCATTGGGTTCGTTAAATTAAACATTGAAAGACCCTTTTTTGGGAACGAACCCCTCCTTTCTCAGGTTCATAAAACATATGAGTTTGAACTCATCGCTTGATGAGCTACAACAAGTGTTTGTTACCCTCTTTGAACTCGTAAAACCGAAAAGAGGCACTCATCAATCATGATGGGGAAATTAAGGGAAAGGGAAAATATTTTGCAATAATGGCAGTTGTTAGTCACCTTTGAACATGGCACTTGTTTGCTTTTCATTCAGTCAATTGGGTATTCAGCTTGTTTCTGAGTCAATCCACTTTCATGAGTCATGCCACTCCTTTGATTCTCTCAAATATTGCATTGTCCATTGTCGCATTGTGTTTCGCCTCGTCAAGTCAATGCTGCCAAGTCTTTGGTCGTGCCGTCTTATGTTCAAAAGGGAAACTGTTTTGAGAGTTTACACCTGAAGTCAAAACAACCTTTTTATGTCAAGTACTTTTGAGTCAGTCCTATGGTTACATTATCTACAACATTCCAGAACTTTGTTTCGAGTTTCATGTCGTCGATGTGGGATTCATCATGGCCCTCCTTCGATGAGACTATTCTTGTTGACATCAGCTCATCATCCAGGAAATAGTATTAGAAATAATTTTAGCACCTTGAGGTCTGTATGCCTTAATGACAGATTCTCTCGCTTTCGAGATAGTTTCACATCATTGACCTTTGATCGAAATATTCGACTGAGTGTTCGACATCAAATCATCTATTCACACTTAGTAGATTTTACTAGAGTACCTTGGGAATCATTGACATTAATGGTGATCTCCCTCACACTTGTTAACGGTTCACATCATTGACCGATAATCAAGTGGTTTCTACCTTGTTCAACTTCAAATCATTGTAATCACATGGATAGAATCATACTTTGTGGAAGACGAGATGAAGACCCTGGGTATTTGTTAAGTGCTCATTGCTTTCCCCAGGTTGCGATGGAGTATTTGTATGAGTCCTAGCATGGATCCACATTTGTATGTTCGTGGTTGTGCTTAGATTTGCATCTGTATGACATATATCTACATTGTATGTCTGGTAGCTATGTCCAAATTTGAGTCTTCTTCGCATGGATCTACGCTGTATTTTAGTAGCCATGACTTTTTTGTATCTCACATGGATCTGCATTGTATTGGTTGGCAGCCATGTTGTGAGTCATTTGGGACATGTATCAAAATATGTTGCAGAAAGTTGGTGATGTTTGAGAAGTTCCAACCTTTGGGCCTTTGCCTCGACACTATACCTTGTTCTTTCAAAGTATATTGCCTATCGTTTCCCTCTAGCCATTATACTTTGGGGGGCATCTCTGTTATACCGAAATATCGTCATCCTCATTTTATGAGATATGTATCCCCTTGTCTGCTCCAATCCCTCAAAGTTTCCCCTAGAGAAATGATTCAATGAAGGTTCAAATTAACCCCCTACAATTTTTTCTTGTGTTAAGCTAGTAACTCTCCTCTCCCATTGACAAAAATCGTTACTCAAGTCAGCACTGCTCCTGATACATGAGAAAAGAGAGGTGCCACCACTCCTTCCCTCACTGCAAGAAGCGGTGCCACCTTATCATCGCCTATTTGCTTCTTTGGAGAAGTGGTGCTCGAGTTTTCAAGGCAAAAAGAGAAGCTTCGAGAGGATTCTCAAAGCTTACCTCTGTGGAACCTCATCCCTATGGTTTAGGACCAGCTGGAGCTTGAGATCCTCCCTTTTAGAATCTAATATCCACCTCACCCATGAGATCCTAAACCATACTTATCCTCTCATGCCTTTAAATACTGGCTCACCCCCCATGGGAAAAAGGAGGAAGAATTGTGTTGCATGCCCAAACTCTGTCAAAATCATTCTTGAGTCTTTTGAGGCAAGCTAAAGTTAGAGGCAAGGAGCCATTGGATGGAACTCTCAACACCAAGGCATGAAGGTTGTAGTCTCTCCAATCGTTTATTAATAAAGAATGTATTTTCTTTCCCATATATGTTGTTTCATTTGTATATATTGCTTGATTCCTTGGTCATGAGCATAGATCTAGTTGATTATATTGTATGCTATCATGTTTCTCTTGTTGTTTTCCATATTTTACAGGTTCTTCTGTAGTAAGCTTCAAGGATAGCGAGGACAACCTTTGAGAGAAGCATCATGGCATTCCTTTCAAGTGATTAACCAGATCAAGGGAGAGTCTAGCATTCTGTGTTTGTGTTTTGTTCTAGATCTGAACCGTTCAGACTAGGGAACCGACTCTTGTCCGCGGGAGGTGTGTATTTCCAGCTAACATATCCTTAGTAGTTTTCTGGTCATAAGTAGGAAAAGTAGTATTCATTACTTCATTACTTTTCTCTTTTTCACCTATTGAATTTTATTTTTCTTTCGCTTCCAAAGTATGAATGTATGCATATTGAATTTGTTGTGATACATCATCATGTTCTGCTATCTGTCCTTTTTGAACTTGCTGGTGTTTTCTTCATTTTCTCTCATATGTGGTGAAAATTTTGTCTTTTATTTGGAATTCTTTTTCTATTCTCACCATTATTTGTTATCATCAATATTTCTTTTTCTTTTAATTCCTCTTTTACTGTTTCAAAACCATTGGCAACTACAAACTATTGCCATGGTAAGTCCTCTTTTTGTAATTCATATGTGATGATCATTTTGAAGAATCCATAGTGGCATAATATTTTATCTATATTCATCTCTTGTTTCTGAATGACCTTAGCCATCTTAGAAGGATTTGCAAAAAAAAGTAAGGCGTATTGATCTCACAATCTTTCTCAAATGATACATCAATTTAATGTGATATAGATATATAATATTGAACCTTCCTTCACAAGTAACAAATTTATGAATGATATAGGCTATTTCATCCCATGGATGAATCAACCAAATTCTTGGGATTCCTTTTTTCCAATCTACCGAAGTTGTCGTGGATCTGGATATGAAAGGTGTCCATGAGTTGTCTTTGAGTTGTTTTGTTTTGAAGTATCTTTCTCCTTGTTGAGGTAAACCAGTGATTTGTGAAATGATATATTTAGATAGTCTAATGGTGAGGTTACCCACTTTATCCCTCTCACCATCGAATGAGCAAGCAAACTCTAAACCAACTCTTTCACAATGTCCATCAATTTTTCCAAAGAAATAAATCCACTTTTTTTTTCAAAAATCTCCCAACAGTCTTCATGAACTGTGGATGAATCAAATTTATCTGGTTCAATTCTAGAGATCATTTTTCTAACTTCAAAAAGAAAAATATTCTTATTGTCTGTGCAAGAAATCTTCAAGCAAACCTTTAACCCATAAATTTAGCCTTTCTTAGCTTGCAATTTCAATTTCCAACTCCGCATGTTTTCAATGAATGTTTTTATTCTCAGAATGTTCGTTTGGTAAGTAGAATTGATGTTTATTTTAACCAATTTATTAGCAATGGTTTTGAACTTGCCTTTCCTTAGATGATTCATGCTTGAACAAGTCCTCTTTTCCATGATTTGCACACCCAAATTCCACGTATCTCTTTGATTATGGCAGATTCAGTCTACGGTTTATCATAAAAATGAAATTTGTATGTTGACAGATGGATTTGTCAATTTACAAATAATTTTTAAAGTGCCTTATGGTAAATTCAAGATAAATTTGTGCAGGAAGGAATGTTTTTCAAATAAAATAGGAATTCTTTAAGCAAACACTGGTTCTATGATCAAGTTCACAATTTTAAATATAATGCCAGAATGGAAGTGAAAATGATGGGGAGAATAAGGCGTGGGAGATAGATAATTTTTTTATGAAATGAAAATATAATGTAGGAGTAATCTCACTTAGGCGTTTGAAAACATCAAAGGTTTGAATCACACGAATAAACAACAACGTTTTTTTTTTCAAAAGAACTTCATGGAGGTAAAAATGTTGGAAAGGATCGAGATGCTTCATAAAATACCAGTTTTGTCTGTAGGGAGTGGGAGTGGAGATAAAGTTATGGACAAAATTCATTGGGAGCCTGTGACCACCACTATCTTGCCACTGCGCTAGAGGAATTTAGTTGAACTGTGCTGCTACCATTCATATATCCTCATCAAAACTCATTATGATGTCTCAAATATGGAAATTTTAAAACATTAAGGTTTCAAATCCCCGGGAATAAATAATCAACACATACACAACAAAAATTTGTGGAAGTAAGGAGAATACAAGGGTATAATTTCTAAGGATGGTTTCATTAGACATCTTCCACTTATGATTTTTCACTCCCTTATTTCATCATCATTGTTCTTTTACTCCCAATCACATCACCTTACAAAATGATTTTCAGTTTTCTCTTGTAATCATCATAATTTAAGCTAAAAAATATGCTCACATTATTACTTTAGCCTATGCATTTTCCCTCAAACTTATAACTGTTATTTCATTAGTCAAACTTATAGCATGGTTTTCCTTTTATTGCTATATTTGATTTGTAGAAAAAAATTAGGTTAAAAACCAAAAAAAAATCAAAAGCAAAATCTTCTCACTTTGTTTGAAGAACCCCTCCTTGTGATCAAAATGACTGGAGTTGCATCATGTCTAGAGCAATAGTACTAAAATTCAAGAACCTTGTAAACAAAACAAGTCTCTTTCATTCTTCTTGATCACTGCTTTTTATGCTTAAGGGTAATGGAACGAATGGGTTTAAATGATGGAGGTTGTAAGGATAATAGGTACTTTGTCACTACGAAAAATGAAGAATCATGCAAAATTTTGAAAGATTATAATAAAATTCTTACAAACTTGTTTGTTGCTCTTTCCAGTGTGTTTGTCATACTGCTTTGTTGTAGCTATCTTGGATTGGAATGCTGCTGCAAAAATCTCTAAAGTTCTTCATTGAACTTGGAGTTGCTATGATATTAAAAAAAAATTGTTGAAGTTGTGACAATTTGAAGTTCTTTTTAGATACCTTTTCTTGATGTACTCTTCAAGTCCCCGTGCTTGAAGTATTATTTAGGTCCCTCTAATTGATTTTGTAATATTTTTTTATATGATTTTCAGGTCCCTCTACTTGATGTACTCTTTAGGTCCCTCTGCTTGATGTATTCTTTAGGTCCATCTGCTTGATTTTGTAATAATTTTGATATGTTTTTTGAGTAAAATGCTGACATATGTAGAAGGTTCAAAGAAACTAAAAAATTTGACTTCTTCAATGACTTCTTACCTCCCAGCCTTATTGATTGACTTGTACTCAAGTCTTTTCCACATGAAAATAT
>LPNX010592538.1:0-19934 GCA_001517045.1 Pseudotsuga menziesii | reverse complement strand
AATTCATTTAAATGGAGTGTAGTAACCTCGTACAACTACCTTTAACAATCAATTCAATACATTCCATCATCGTATAAAAAAAGAGAATTGGAAATACTACCTAATACAAAGTTAAGACTAACAAACTACATAAACCCAAACACTTACTTTCTCTCCCAAAATAAAAATAAAAATAAACATGATGTAAAATAAAATAAAAAAATTAATAAATTCACCACACATTACTTAACAAAATGTTTTGAATTATATATGAATACTAATATTGCAAGCTTTTCTCTTTGGCCTTCAACAAGTTTTCCTAAGCCAAAAACATTGGTTTTATTTATTATGTTAAAGTTGTTAAGAACATCGAAACCCATAGTTAATGAATTTGGCACTTGCATAGTTAACGAATTTGACACTTTCATAGTTAATGAATTTGGCACTTGCATAATTAACGAATTTGGCACTTTCAAGTTATTAGTTACCATTTAAGCAACACTATCAACTTAGCTTTATTTATTATGTTAAAGTTGTTAAAAACATCTAATCCCATAGTTAATGAATTTAGCACTTTCATAGTTAACTAATTTGACATTTTGAAGTGGTTAGTTACCATTTAAGCAAGACTATCATCTTTTTGTTAGAGGTCACTATCAATTTTTCAAATACAATAATGTGAGGAAAATTTTCAAATCTGAATGCCACTTGTCTTGTTTTTATCAATACAAAAGTCCTTATTTGGGATTAAATTAAAAATCTTTATTTGGGACCACATAATCCCAAAACACACTTATATACAAGAATCACGATCCCAAAGCACACTTGATATAGAGATGGCTCCATCACGTCCCTCGCCAACCAGAACTCCAGTCTCCATCATGTTCCTCACCAACCAGAGCTTCAGCCATTATGAAATTAGACGTGGAGAACACAAAAGAAAAGAAAAGTAATGGAAGCGGGGCCCAAGAAATTTGAACCCAACCGTTGTTGTAAGCCAGACTGCTCAATCATCAGTATTTCTCTAAGGTAGCAGTCTTTCTCTAAGGTAGCAGTTTTTTTACATTGCTTCATCATTTTATTTCATTTCAGTGCTCTCTGCTTCTGCTATTTTTTACATTGCTTCATCATTTCATTTCATTGCTTTCTATTTCTGCTCTCTCTCACCTGCAGTGTAGTGGTAATGTTCTTGTGTGGAGCACTCCTCGTCCGTATGTGTCTGTGTGTGGTTTCCTGTGTGATGAATTCCTGTGTTTGGTTTTCTATCTTTGTGTGTTGGTTTGTTGTGTATGATGCGGGAAATAGAGCGCTGGAGGAGACCAACATTCTCTAATGCAGTTGCAGGTGGAGTGGCCACCTATTAATTTGTGTGAGTATTAATTTGTGATATGTACATTTCCTTTGTGCTTGAGTATTAATTTGTGATCTGTACATTTCCTATTAATTTTTGTTTGAGTATTAATTTGTGATCTGTACATTGATGGCTTGGAACAGTATCTTGTGTTCATTAATAATTCTAATGTGATGTGCTGGTGCGTGATGCAGGCGTGGCTGGCTGGTCGGCTAGCTGCTGAAGGAATGGAAGCCCCCTTGAAACCGCAACAACAAAAGCGTGCAAGTATGGTAGGGGCAGTTGTCCATCTCTAGATTATCTCTCCGTATAGATTGTTCGTGGTTCTGTCATTGTACGTTTTGGTTTGTTGTGATGTGTCTCTGCCATATTCGTGTGTTTTAGGTAATTATGAAAAGATTTGGATTTAGTTTACCTGAAATTGTTTTGTGTTTAAATAAGACTAATCATGTAGATTTTATTTATGTTAATATTTTACGCACATTATCTTTAGAACACATGAGAGGAAATGCTAATTGATTTAGGTAATTACGAGTGTATGTAATCCAAAATAAAAGACAGTTAAAAGAGAATTACACTACAATAAAAAATTTAATGGAGAGAAATCTGAATTGCGAAATTGAAGTGAAATCCGAATTGCTTGCATGAGAAGTAGATAGTTGGCAATGGAAACAGACAGATTGAGTTCTTTAGATGATAACTTTCTCTGTTAGCTTTGCACTGTTCTTGTTGTCAAACATATAGCAATCTCTGTAGATCTTTTACCCATCTCAAATTTCCAGCCTCTGTTTAATGAAGAAGTAATTGATCACATGATGTTGTTTCACATAAATATATCGAACTTACTTAAAACCATCTAGTAAATTAGCTAATATATCGAATCCACTGGGTTAATAGAATAGCAAGCCTAGGAATGACAATGTTTTCTCCAACTGTAACAAATCCTTGTTTCGATATGAGATTAAGAATATAAGAATGGTCTTAGCATCCTGTCCAAACACATTCTCATTTTACATCTACAACTATGTAATGTTCCCAAAAGTGACATGCATTCAAACCCTAAAAGTGAGATGCATGCAAACCTTATAAATGACATGCATGCAAACCCTAAAAGTGACATGCAAACCCTAAAAGCTATATAAGAATGTTAGTTGAACCAAAAGTGCATCTATGTTATTATTCATCTTTTTGGAAATAGGTTTTGGGAGCTTGGTGAGCTACTTAGGGTTTAAGGAGGATTGCTTTGACCTAATTGGATTCGGTGGCAAAATCTATCCACCCTAGCCAATCCTTAGGGTGAATCATCCAGATTCATCATTGTGTACTTCATTGCATCGGAGATTCATTGTGTTTAGGGCAGTGTTGGAGCTTCCTTAAGGTTTATAGCTGGGCGCATTCACTCCTTAATCATGGCAGCGATTTCCTTAATGGATAAGAGCATCCTCATCAAATATTAGGGTGGCAGATCTTGTCTCAGCTATAGCATGGGCTCGTGTGGAGAACGTGGTCATTCCATTTGGATACCTTTCTTCCTAGCTGGGCATTGTACTCAACCAACCTGTTCTCTCTAAAGCATATTCACAACCCTGCATGTTTGTATCAAGCTGCTACAGCCATCAACAATTCACTTCATCAATATTTTTAGGGTTTATGCTGAGGTTGTGAACAGTTGGGCATCCAAATAGCGATCTAGAGGGGACACTCATTGTGTGGGCAGTAACCTTTATCAGTGGGAAGGGATAAATTGTTGCAACTAAGATCTAATATGTTGGCAAACGATCCATTGGTGGCAGCAGTGAGAGATCCCTTGTGCTATTGCACCTCAGTGCTGGGCTGAAATTCTAAAATCGAGAGTTGATATCTATGTGCATGTAACTATTAAGGGAACACTTGCTAGCTAAGCTTGTAATTCTTGTGTGGAGTTAGTGACATTGAATCGGTGGCTGTTATTTGACTTTTCTGGGCAACGTGGACATCTTGTATTGCAAGAAGTAAATTATCTAGAGCTTGTAGCAACTATTCATATTTCATATCGGCTGTCAAATACTTCCAGGCATGTACTAAATGCATTCTCCTTTCAATACATATTGATATACATAGCTGATGATTTATCATTCTCAGAATTGTGAGGGAATCACACTTAGAATTTCAGTATTAACCCTTTGAGGCAAGTAATTGCTGCTAATTAAATAAAATATCAGTCATAGTATTATCATGGTTGTTCATTATATTGTGGTGTAATCCCTCATTAATTCACATGCAAGTGTATCTTTAAATAGCCAATGCATTTCGGCTATTGTGTGAATGATAATTCCATAATCATAGTGACTAAGAATGAAGGTGTGGAACCAAGTTAGCAAACCATCAACTACAGATTGAAACCATTAAACAAGAAAATATCAGACCTCAATTGGTTGGCATATTACAATGGTATATATCTGAAAACCACAAAACATAAACAATCATCATAAACCAGCAGTATAGAAGAAAAATATCAGTTTGGGACATTACAGTGGTATTAGAGGATGATCCTTGCCAGCTGTGGGAATAGAGAAATTGAATAAAAGTGCATGTTGATGCATGCTTTGTACATGCAAATGCATGTCAGTGATGTTGGTGAAGTGTATGTTAGAAAAAAGGTTTTTCTTTGCCAGCTTGTGAGAACATGAAGACATTGAGAAGGATCTTGACTGGAAATTTGCAGAGGTTAGCAATACTTCAACACTTGCCTCGATATCAGGAGTATCTAGCCTTTGGTGATGAGGTATGTGCAGCATTGTCCTTTCAAGATTATTACACCATCAAGTTCGGGAGCCAACCCAAGGATTTGGATGAGGATCTCCTTAAAGGCATAGTTGGGGGAGTGAAAGAAGATGGGATCATGTTCAAATGCTCTCGTTTGTCATATGACAGTTTGGACCATAAGGAATCAGAGATTGCACCCTTGAGTTTTCTGGATGAGCACAAGGTAGAAGAGAAGGAAGAAGAGGAACCTCACTTAGATTCACAAGAACGAGTGGAGAGGCATGACACAGAGAGGATTGATTCTATACATGTCCCGTAGTATGGAGGTTATGAGCCACATCCTGTGGAGGGACCATTAATGGTTCAGGTTGTAGATGGAAATGCGTTGATGGGAGACATATTCCAGGGACTAGTTGATAGTGATAGGGATGCATCCCTTATTTTCCAAAATGGGTATAGTACAAATGTATGGGATCTTGGTTTAGATGACACCAGTCGAGTGAGTGCCTAAGAGGATATTGCAACCTACATAGTATGCAGGACAATTGTGACCCATCGGGGCATGAGTGGCACTCATGGTTTGAGGGTAGAGCCTTCAACAATGGTTCTAGATGAGCACTCAAAATTGCAAGTGATTGAGGAGAGATCTGACACAAAGGATTTGGATCAGGTATGGGATCACGAGTTGCCTTTGTTGGTTAGTGGTTTAACCATGGAGGAGGTAGTTGAGCACATCCCTTGTGGACCAGCCAACAAGGAAGTGTATCCATACAGAGATTGGGTAGACAGGTATATGAAGAAGATGGAGACACCAAGGTTTATAGGCTCAGTTGACATCAATGGAGTTGCTATGGAGGAGAGGGCCAACCTCCTCTTCCAGGAGTTTTTTCGAGGGATGCTTAGGTTTTAGGTTTGGAGGCATGAAGGAGCAGCCTTCTGAGGAGTTTGTGCAACTTATGATTGCTTGGCTCATTAAGGGCATTGAGATGGATTTTGGTATCAGTCAAAGGGTTGTTTGGGATCCTAGTATCAAGGGGTCAATTCATGATTGGGTGGCAAGGAGGAATGAGGTGATCCAGTGGTTTATATGGGATCCTGGTATTAGTATCCAGATGCATTTTTTAGTTGATAGTTATCGATTGCTTGAGGACAAGCAATCTTTGGCGAGGGAGGACTGTAATGTTCCCAAAAGTGACATGCATGCAAACCCTAAAAATGACATGCACACAAACCCTATAAATGACATGCATGCAAACCCTAAAAGTGATATGCATTCAAACCCTAAAAGTGACATGCAAATCCTAAAAGTGACATGCATGTAAACCCTAAAAGTGACATGCAAACCCTAAAAGCGATATAAGAAGGTTAGTTGAACCAAAAGTGCATCGATGTTATTATTCATCTTTTTGCAAATAGGTTTTGGGAGCTCGGTGAGCTACTTAGGGTTTAAGGCGGATTGCCTTGACCTAATTGGATTCAGTGGTGAAATCTATCCACCCTAGCCAATCCTTAGGGTGAATCATCCAGATTCATCATTGTGTACTTCATTGCATCGGAGATTCATTGTGTTTAGGGTAGTGTTAGAGCTTCCTTTAAGGTTTATAGCTGGGCACATTCACTCCTTAATCATGGCAGTGATTTCCTTAATGGATAAGAGCATCCTCATAAAATATTAGGGTGGTAGATCTTGTCTCAGTTATAGCATGGGATTATGTGGAGAACGTGATCATTCCATTTGGATACCTTTCTTCCTAGCTGGGCATTGTACTCAAGCAACCTACTTTATCTAAAGCATATTCACAACCCTGCATGTTTGTATCAAGCTGCTACAGGCATCAACGGTTCACTTCATCACTATTTTGAGGGTTTATGTTGAGGTTGTGAACATTTGGGTAGCCAAATAGCGATCCAGAGGGGACGCTCATTGTGTGGGCAGTAACCTTTATCAGTGGGCAGCGATCAATTGTTGCAGCTGAGATCTAATGCGTTGGCAAATGATCCATTGGTGGTAGCAATGAGATCCCTTGTGCTATTTCACCCTAGTGCTGGGCTGAAATTATACAATCGGGAGCTGGTATCTATGTGCATGTAACTATTAAGGTCACACTTGCTAGCTGAGCCTGTAATTCTTGTGGAGTTAGTGACATTGAATTGGTGGCTGTTATTTGACTTTTTTGGGCAGCATGGACATCCTATATTGCAAGAAGTAAATTATCTAGATCTTGTAGCAACTATTCATATATCAGATCGACTGTCAAATAATTCCAGGCATGTACTAAATTCATTCTCCTTTCAATACATATTGTTATACATAGCCGATGATTTATCATTCTCAGAATTGTGAGGGCATCACACTCAGAATTTCAGTATTAACCCTTCCAAGAAAGTAACTGCTGCCAATTAAATAAAATATCAGTCATAGTATTATCATGGTTGTTCATTATATTGTGGTGTAATTCCTCATTAATTCACATGCAAGTGTATCTTTAAATAGCCAATGCATTTCGGCTATTGTGTGAATGATAATTCCATAATCATAGTGACTAAGAATGAAGGTGTGGAACCAATTTAGCAAACCATCAACTACAGATTGAAACCATTAAACAAGAAAATATCAGACCTCAATTGGTTGGCATATTACAGTGGTATATATCTGAAAACCACATAACATAAACAATCACCATAAGCCAGCAGTATAGAAGCAAAATATCAGTTTCAGATATTACAAACTATCCAACTTGATCAATGCGGATCTCTAGTAAAAAATAGACGCATGTGCAGTGTTGAATGCATCTAATCAGGGGAGAAGAACAAAATACAAGCAGTTGAATAAATTTGAGCGGCTTTAGAAAAGCATCTACTCAACTGATCAAATTAAACACAACACTGTTGTTAACATTTCTAGCCATCAAATAGATAACTGCACGATGAACTCCCTTGAGAAGGGATTAGGGTTTTCCATCACTCCCCACTCAATTCCGATCGAAGACATCATTTGCAGGATTGAGGACGACATCAGCGGTCTCCCGGAGGATTCAAAATATGAAATTAGACAAGACGTAGACTTAACCCTGAAACAAGCCAAACTTGCAAAGAAATATCTGAAGAAAGAATCAATGCTGTCTTGAACCTTTAGAAAAATGAAAATATTTTCATGATGTAGTTGATTATCTATTGATCCTTCTAATTATCCTGATCTTATTATGGTGGTATTCAATGTTGCCCGATGGATCTAAAGTGGAAGTTCCGATCCTTGGTCACCACTGGTATGACCACCTCCTTTGGTTATTAAATTAAGCTTCTAACTTTGCGACATTTATCAACTTTGAGCTAGCTAGGTTAGCATTCATTTGCCTAGTTTTGGCTTCCCACTTCTCTAGCAGAACAGGGCATTTCCCTGTACCATGTCTTGTGACCCTACAGTGTCTACGTATAGGTATTCTTTGCACATGATAGCTTTTAGAGATTAGCGGCTCCATTCAGTTGGCTTTCTTTTATTACCTTTGTACTAGATTAGCATTCATTTGCCTAGTTTTGTCTTTCCATTTCTCTAGCAGAATAGGCATTTCCATGTAGCATGTCCTATGACCCTACAGTGTCTATGTATAGGTATTTTTTGCAGAGGATAGCTTCTAGAGATTAGCGGATCCATTCAGTTGGCTTTCTTTCTTACCTTTTAGGGCTTACTCAAGTGATATTGTTTGTTGCTTATCCCCTATATTTCATCTCTTTTTGTATAGTGTATCTCTTCCATTTCAGTACCATTCATTTCCTTCCCTGTTATATGTCAATCTTCTCTATCACTTATCCAATTTGTTGGGCAAGTTCTTGCCTACACTTAAAGCAGACAAAGGAGTACCAACGGTAATTTTGGATAAATAAGATTATGAGAAAAAGATGCTAGAGCACCTTTCAACCAGTGGCAGACTACAGTGACAGGAAATTGTCTGCCAACCCTCTCAACAAGGTTACCAATACTGTAAAAAAAGCCATCCAACATTCCTCTCTATATGAAAACACCAAGAAGTGACTTATGCCGCGTAACCCCTGGTCCCAAGAATTTATGGATTACCCAAGATTCATAAGAATGGGAAACCTTTAAGACCTATTTTGAACACTATTGACTCACCTACCTACCAGCTAGCTAAATACCTTGCTGCAATCTTAAAACCTCTTGTAGGTCATACCAGCTCTTTTGTCAAGGATTTGAGCTCCTTTGTAGATATGATAAAGGAAACCTCAATAGATACTAATGATATGCTTATTAGCTTTGATTTTGTATCCTTGTTTACAAAGATTTCACTTGATCTTAAGTTGTAAGCTATTAAGGAAGTCACTGACCCATAAACAACAAGCTTAATTGAGGTTTGCCTTAAATCCATGTTCCAGGTTCCTAGGTGAATTTCATGAACAAACTAGTGGTGTTGCCATGGGTTCTCCCCTCTCCCCCATTGTTGCCAATATCTTTATGGAATCCTTTGAATCTAAATCCCTTTATCTCTTATCCCCTTAAGCCCAATGTTTGGAAAAAATATGTTGACGATACAAATGTGATTTGGCCCCCCATACTAAGGAGGAGTTAGATAAGTTTGTTCTTTACCTGACAACAATTCGAACACATTCACTTCATTATGAAATCGAAGAGAATGCCAACATTCCTTTTTTAGATGTTAGAACTTAGGATTACTAAGCCTTATGCCACTCTATCCCATCAAGTCTTTAGAAAAGAAACTTACACTGAGCAATATATCCATGTTGATTCCCATCATCATCCTTCTCAAAAGCTAGGTGTGATAAACACGCTTTCCAGGAGAGCCCTCAAAATTTCGAACAAAGATCACATTGACGAGGAACAAAAACACCTCATCCAAGTATTTATGAAGAATGGTTATAATTTTTGGGTATATGTTTATATTCTTCACATGTGCGTATGGAGGGGAGGTGCACATGTCAGTGCTGTAGCTGGGCGATCCGAGAAGCACCTTCACAGAAATGACTGTTAGGCCGTTTCCGATGTGAGCGCAACGAGCAATTTTTTTTGGGTATTTATAGATTTTATGGCTATTTATAGCTATTTGTGGCTATTTTTAGAATTTGTCTAAAAATATGTAACTTAATCCCGATTAAGGGATTGGAGTCTTTTTCTAATCCGGGTTAACGGATTAGGGTATTTGGATGTTGCAGAATACCTATATTTTGTATTGTGGGGATTCATAATGATATGAAGAGAATATAGGAGGTGTGGCTCCGAGGTTTTTTGGTTTTTCCCAGTTAAGGATTTCTAGGGTAAATCTCTGTGTTTATGTGTGAATGATGTGTTGTGATCGATATTTCGCTTAAAAGAATCTGTATGCTTTGCTTCTCTACACAGGTTTAAAACTTACAGTGATAAACACGCTTTCCAGGAGAGCCCTCAAAATTTTGAACAAAGATCACATTGACAAGGAACAAAATCACCTCATCCAAGTATTTATGAAGAATGGTTATAAGGAATCTTAAGTCACGAATATCATCCATAAAACCAAACCTAGGTTAAGAACCAAAGAACATGATAAAGACAAACCGTCAATAGTCCTTCCCTTAATCCAGGGTGTCACTAATAGGATTGCAAGAGTTCTTAAAAAGAAGAACATTATCACATATTTCAAACCCCACAACAACATCAATGGATTGATGAAACCATTCAAAGACCCTATCAATCCTCATCTATTCAAGGGAGTTTATGAAATTTCTTATTCTTGTGGGAGATATTATATCAGAGAAACTGGTCACCCTTTTCAAGCTAGGATAAAAGAACATGAATCTGACATCAGACTCAATCGGAACCAATCCTTTGCTCTAACCAAACACTCTCATAACACCAAAAAATTGTTATGCTTGGAAGACACCAAGGTCCTCACCAAAGAAGACAACTATACCTTCAGGAATGTAATGTCCCCCTCTAATTAAGCACCCAAAACACCCGCTAACCTACTTAATTCCCATAGGTTCAAGCGGGTACTGCATAAGATGGAATTGACTGAGGGAATTTGATACTTACAACAAATCAAGACATTCATTCGGTGTTAAAGTCATCAGTTGGATAAAAGAAGCCTTATTTCTTTAGGCTTAAAAGTCAACATCAAAGTAGAATTGCATGCATGCAAAAGTGAAGCATAAACCCTAAAAGTGACATGCAAATCCTAAAATCACATGAGACTCTATTTAAGAGGGTTATTGGACTAAAGAGAATATCTATTATTATTATTATTGATTTTGGAGTTTTGAGCAGCAGCACAGCATGCAGCCACGACAATTGGGGTTAAAGACGGTGTCTTCAGCTAATGAGGGTTCGACATTGAAATATCTTCCCTAATATCTTTTAGTATAGACCATCCAGGTTTATCAATGACATCCATCGTATTTATCCATATCCAGCGATTCAGTATCTACCAGAAGATTGTTTGCAGGTTCATCGGTGCAACTGGGGGGATTTAGCTGGAAAGCCCCAAAGCATTCGCTGGGTCTCTGAATCCCAATTTTTCCTCCATATCCTGGCACCATATTCATCAACAGGTTCACTCTACTACCTTGAGTGTCTGTCAGCTTTCGATTTGCTCATCTGGAGCATCTACCAGTGCAGTTGGGGGGCATGAGCAGTAGAGCAAGAGATCAATTCGCTAGCTAGGTCAGAGGGGTCCAAACTCATGCATGCTCTGGTCATTCTCATTGCTGGGGGAAGACTCACATCTCGGAAAAGTTCCAGCTTCATCTGACACTCCTTCCATTAAAAACGTCACCTTCAGTGTAGAAGAGGGTTTCCTTGCTGCTGGGCGTCACAATGGAGGAAGGAGCACCATTAGCCCACTTATCCGGGACTTTATGCATGTAGATATCTCTGGAGCATTATCAGCTGGGTTATTGGTGGTAAGTGTTATATTCATTTCTACAAACCCTAGCCCTAATTCAACTATATTTTAGGGTATTTTTGCATGCACAATTATTTCGTATTTTTGCACAAGATTGAGTGTACGAGTTAGCATTATAAACAGTGTCAATAGAATATCAGTATTTTGGGTATTATAGTGGTATCAAGGCATGTTCCTTGCCAGCTATGGGCTTGAACATGAGAAGTAAAAAAATACAGAAGAAGATACTTTTCTAACCTATAGGAGAAGGAGGAGTAGGTACACGGAGGAATTTGAGGATATCCAGCTAGAAGATACCAACTTAGACATGGACCCAACATGGATGCACTCTGACAGAGGGAAAGGAACAGGAGAGGACAAATCCAAGATGGAGTTTCGTAGCTTGGTGAATGCATTGCATGATCTAGCCAAAGGGCAAGAGGAAGTCTTGCATCCAATAAACAGGTTGGCGATGAAACCAGAACTAGGGCATAGCAGTGTACCTCTCTCACCTGTAGATAGAGGGTCTACAAGCAGTAGTGGGAAGCATGCATACACTAATATGCAAAACACACCCCACATATATAACAGACCTTCCAGCAGGCCTACTATGCCTCACTTCCTGGCAGATTCCATAGTAGGACCAGTCATGCCAGTAGAACCTAGTGAACCATTTGGAGCCTATTTACAAGAATACAGGGATTTGGGGGATGAGTTTCGTGTAGCCATGTATTTCTCCTACTTCTGCAACATGAAGAGTAGGAACCAACCTAGGAATTTCAACAGAGGGTTTAATTAGAACTATGAGTTGCAGAAAACCTTAGGTAGAGTGACCATCCCAAACTTTGATGGGGCTCGCGGAGGTTCAGCAAGAATATGGGTTCAGAAGTTGGATACTTATTAAGTTATTTCCAACTCAACCCCATGACAGAGATAGATGCCATTAAATTGGCTACACTATAGCTAGACGGAGAAGCTCATGAATGGTGGTACCACATACTAGTGAAAACCACTTTCCTCAACGGTTTTCTACAAGAGGAGGTATATTTGGAGCAGCCACAGGGCTTTGAGGTATGTGAGAGAGACACTCATGTTTGTAGGATGAAAAAGGCCTTGTATGGACTAAAGCAAGCCCCTAGAGCTTGGTATTCCAGGATCGACACCTATTTACTTTCGATTGGGTTTCAGAAGAGTGAAGCGGATCCCAACCTATACTACATTGTGATTGGTGGTGTTCCACTTATTCTTTTGTTGTATGTTGATGACTTGTTCATTACTAGGGGAGAGCACCTAATTGATGCATGCAAGAAGGATCTTGCTTCAGAGTTCGAGATGACATACCTTGGACTGATGCATTATTATTTGGGGATGGAGGTTTGGCAGGAGGATGGACATGTTTTCTTGGGGCAAGGAAAATATGTTGTAGATGTTCTGAAGAGATTTCAGATGATAGATTGTAGACCGATGTCGACACCCATGATCACCAACTAGGTGAAGCTTCATGCTTCAGAGGGGGAGTTGGTGGACCCTACCTTATATCGTCAGTTGATTGGTTCGTTGATGTATTTGGTCAACACCATACCAGATATGAGTTTTGCAGTGAACACTCTCAATCAATTCATGGTGGAGCCCAAGAGAGTGCATTGGACTGTTGCAAAACACATCTTGAGGTATCTTGTAGGTACAATTGACTATGGATTGGATTATATGATATCTGGTGGAGTGGGGTTGGTTGGCTATACAGATTCAATCAACAGAGCCAAAGATCTCCAAGACTCAGTTTCAAAGAACAGGTTTCCACTCAAGACCAACTTTCCTGTTAGAGACAAAGATAGGAGACCTTTCCAGTAGGAAATACCAAAGAAAACTTGGTTAGATGACGACACAAGGAAAGACTTGAGATAGAAGAAATTGTGTTTTACTTGTTAGGAACTGTGGGTTCCAAGACATAGGTGCTCAGGAAAGGCCAAAGCCCACTACATAGAGGTATATTAAGATAGTGAAGGGGACTATGAGTAGGAAACAACATAGGAATTGCGGGCAACAAAGTAGGAGTTACTCCAAGGGGATACACCAAAGGGAGTTATTGCTACATTATCCTAGGTACCTAGGTTTCATACTCTCAGGGTCAAAGGAGTAGTACAGGGCCACAGAGTAGGAGTATTTATTGATGGGGGAGCAATCCACAATTTCATTGATGCAGCATGGGTGGCTAAGAGGGGTATTGCGACAGAGAGGTTTGAGGGATTTACTGTAGCAATAGCAGGAAACACTAGCATTGAGTGCAACTGTTGGAGTCCTAAACTGAATGTCACATTAGGAAACTACCATATGAAAGACTCATTTTATGTATTGAATGTGGTCGATACAAATGTAGTATTAAGCCTCCAATGGCTTTATGCAATAGGAAAATATACTATAGATTATAGGGAAATGGAAATGGAATTCCAGGGACTGGATGGGAAACGAGTAGTTTTGAGGGGCATTAACACTTATCCCCCAAAACCAGTCTCTTCACAGAGAATGGAGGCCGTGCTCAGGAAAGGTGACATAGAATGGTCAGCAGAGTGCTTGGTCACCTTTAGGAAACCTCCAGAGAATAACACCCAACACCCAGCAGATATTCAGGCATTATTGTATAAGCACAAGAAGGTATTCCGAGATATTCCAACAGGTAGACCACCAGACAGGGGATTTGAGCATATCATTGAGTTAGAGGAGGGGACTCAAGCAGTCATCACCACTCCATACATGCATCCCAAAAGATACAAGGATGAGATCGAGAAAACGATCAAGGAATTACTAGAACTAGGATATATTCGGTGGAGCTGGTCCCTTTGCATCATTAGTGGTCTTAGTTAAAAAGAAGGATGGCACATTGCGAATGTGTATTGATTACAAATCCCTCAACAAAAAGACCATAAAAAACAGGTATCCCATCCCCAACGGTTGATGAGCTAATGGATGAGCAACGAGGTGCCAAATACTTTTCAAAAATCGATCTCCGATCAGGGTAGCATTAGATTCGAGTAAGGGATCAAGACATTCCCAAGACAGCTTTTCGTTGCCACTATGGACACTATGAGTTCTTGGTCATGCCTTTGGGACTCATAAATTCTCTAGCCACCTTTCAGTTGTGCATGAACCACACTTTCAGGGCTCAGTTACGAAAGTATTTGCTAGTGTTCTTTGATGATATTTTAATTTACAACAAAACTTGGGAGGAACACTTAGATAAGGTATTGAAAATTCTAGAAGAGCACTCACTTTATGGGAAGATGTCTAAATGTGAATTCGGCATGAAAGAGATGTTGTATCTAGGACACATAATCAGTGCAGAAGGGGTACAGGTTCATATGGATAAGATTACAGCTATCCGGGATTGGCCAACGCCGAAGACAGTTACTGAACTAAAGGGCCGTCACCATAAACACTAAAGCCTAAAATCGTTAGCAATTAATAGGGTCTACCCCCCTTGGATTCATTAGGAGTTGGCCTAAACAGAGGAGTCAAGAACAAGGTGACAGCCTTGACTCGAGACTTGCCCCCAAGGACACACTGAGTGGCTTGAATATTTCTACCACGTCCCCACCCAGGTGTGTGAAAGGCGACAACAATGGGTAAGTCTCAAGTCAAGTACTATCACTTGATATTGACTCCTTCGTTTAGGCGAACTCTTAATGAAGCCAAGGGGGGTAGACCCTATGAGTTACTAAGGCTGATTAAGCTTTAAATGGTGGTTTGTGATTGAGTAAGTTGTTTAGGACTTTTTTGTAAAATGGCACAAGATATTGCAATAGTGATTAAGACAACAACATGCACAATATAATCAATCAACACATTTTCTAACTCTACACACGCCCATACCCTCGCTAACTCGCGAGGATGGCATCACCTTACCAAACTCATGATTCGTGACTCTTAAAACTATCCAAAGTTTAATGCTTTAGAATTTGGAAAGGGTTGCATAACATGGGGGACCCATTTGCCATGCCACCCCCTGTATTAAACAAATCATTTTTTGACTTTTCAAACTTTGACTTTTGTGCCAATTTGTCGCATGATTAGCATTAAAATGTTGTTTTGACGCACCTTTAGAGAAATAATGCTTTACAGGATGTTTTAGCCACTCGAATCATAAGAAAAGTTAGTCCCAAGGTAAAGAGGATGCTTTGAGAGTGAGAACAAGCATCCACACACCAAATTCCGCCTCCAGATCAAGCTTTTATGCCTTCTACAAATTTTTTAATTAAACCATTAAAAAATGGCCTAATTATGCAGGAGAAAATATTTTTCTCAAAATTGAACAAAAACCTAGGGGGACCTAGCACATGTCCATATGAATTAATTCGAATTCCTAGCATGTTTATAAACATTGACATTGAGGCTCTAATAACCCCCTAAAGCCTAACCACCAAGATGACTACCCCAACTTTGGAGGTGTGAGTGAAAAACTCATAAATTATTAGTCGTTTGTTCAACAACAAATAATCACCAATGTAAAAAACACTCTGGGCTAGTCAGATTGATGTTAAAGTCTATGAAGCCGAGATTTTTTATAAAATTGACCATGCTAGCGCATTTTTTTATAATTTCCCCAAGGTGGTATGAACATGTGTTACAAAAAAATTGGAAAATCTCCCAGAAAAATCCTAGGAGACTTCTAGACTCTGAAGAATGAACAAGTGTGCTTGTTTAAACTTTATTGACTCACCTGAAAGTCCAACTAGGTGCAAATTAGATGGTAACACAGTTATAACACCTTACCTTTGATATATCAAAACGCTTACCTTGAGGTTTCTTTCCTTTGTCTTTGTGCTGAGGAAATCTCCTTCCCTACTTTGTCTTGGTAGCAAGGGCATGATCCTTTTCAGTGTGAGGCCCAACCATGCTTTGGATCCTTCCTTTTTCTTCTAAACAATCATGCCACAACCTATCGAAACTTGCCTGATTCTCTCTTCCATTTACCGATGCAAAAAATGTCTCCCAAGACATAGGAATACAATCTACTGTTGTCTGCACAAGGTCATCATCATTCATTTTAACCCCAATAGCCATGAGCTGATCTCTTATCTAAGAGATCTTGGAGAAGAAAGAGGCAACTGGCTCATCCTTCTCCATCTTCAGTGAACGAAATTGCTTTTTCAAAACCCTTTTCCAAGGAGGAGCTTTCTTCTTATAGAGATTTCCTAGGGCATCAAAACATTCTTTAGTTGTCCTTAGAGGATCTATTATAGGCATGAAATTATCCTTTAGTGAATAAAAAATGATTATCTTTGCCTTGGCTTGCTTCTTCTTAAAGGCTGCTCTTCCTTGCTTTGTTGTGGGCTCTTCCACAACCCTAGTAACTACATCATCCAAGTCACTCTCCTCTAGGATATTCAAAACCTTATCCTTCCAAGCATTGAAGTTTGAGGCTCCTTCAAGCTTGTCTTTTGACTTAACTGAAGAAGAGGCCATCTTCAAACCCTCACATCCAACCTACTGAAATTTTCCAAGAAACCCTTGCAGCCAAATTGGATAATGTTCAAGCCCTTGGGATCTATGTAGTCTTGGTTAGGTTTCAAATCAGAGCTAGCTACAAACCCTAAGCTTTGATACCATGTTAAACTTAGGGATTTTTAACAAAAAATGTGATTCAATGCAAATTTAAATTAGAAAAAATAATGCTGAAATAAAAAACACAATAGGACAACAGTAGTAAATTGTAGAACAACAACAACGATAAAACTTAGAAATAAAAATTGTAGAGTTAAGTTTTAGATCAGATCTTGCCTCTTAGAGGCAAGTCAATAAATGGAACAAAACTGACCCTTACCTGAGTGTATGAACATACCTCTGAGAGAGAGAGAGAGAGAGAGAGAGAGAGAGAGAGAGAGAGAGTGCTGAAGGAAAGGGTTAGACAGGTAGAATAGAAAGTATAGTAGCTTAGAGAGGGTACAAGCTAGTCAAGAACAACCCCAAAACATCAATTGAGGAAATCAAGAAATGTTACTAGTCCAAGAAACCCTCCTTCCAGTCAACGCTAGGCAAGGAGGCACAGTGCAGCCTCAAAATAAATGTCAATCGGCTGATGGCATCCACATAACAGACTTCAAGAGTAGACGACAACCTCAGGAAGTTAACACAACCCCAAAACATACCTTAAACACTAAACGAAAGCCACAGGACGGACCTTGACAACAAATGATTTCCACAAAGCAGACCTCAATAGTGAGCGACAATATTAAACATATCATAGTTCACAGGAGTGAGAGGATGGAGGAGAGGTCAACCCTCAAAATGACATCGCTGAGAAAGAGAGCCCAATGCAAATGAACGCCGGAGCAAATGGAGTCTTGAAACCCTTGACGTCATTGAAAATGTGAACGCCCAAGCAAATGGAGTCTTGAAATCCTTGACATCACCGAAAACAAGTGTGTTGAAAACCCTAGATCAGTCATGTTAAGATCAAAGGTTGAGTTACTTCTTCAATATGCCTTTACAATGAAGGCTAGGCTTAAATTTATAGCCTTTCAATGACCCCTAGAAGGTTCCACCTTCTATTTGGTCATTGACATTAGGGTTACTTTATTAGGGTTAAGAGGTCATACTTTTAGGAAGGTTCCCACACATAAAAGGGTAGGATGTGTTGGACACAATGGTCACACTGAGAAGGGGGGGGTGAATCAATGTGAAGGCAATTTGACCCCTTTCCACTTCTTATCTCATCAACACTAATAAATGTTAAGCAGAGCTCATCATTTCATACAACTAAATAGATCATCATATATTAACATGATATTAATCGATCATCAACACATAAAACATAGCAAGAAACACATCACAGGAGGAACACTAGATTTGTATTATGTTTATATGAGGTACATGGAAGACAACAATCTTTGCGATTACATCAACACCAACTAAACAATGAGCCCCAACTCTTACAATAGGGCCTAGCCTGGTTTTCTCAGCTCCCATTGAGAAAGGGTGAGGAGTCCAATCCTCAAGTGAAAGACTCAACTTGCAATGTGATGTTTATCTATCACTATCCCAATCACAACTCAGTCAACTAAATCAATTGCCAAGTCAATTGATCATATCCAAGAGTTCTACTACAGTCACATATCCACTATCAATGTCATCATCTGTCACTGGTCATGTCACAAGCCATTTCAGAGGCTGTCACTTTCAAGCTATAGATGTCACTATAGTCAAACTGTCATTGTCAAGTCTGCTATCTCTGTCATGTCAATTTGTTACTGTTACATCTGTTGTCTACCGATTGCACACCAGCAGTAAAAATATTTTGAAAGTTTTCTTCTCACTTGAGAAAGTGGGAGAGGTGTGACCTTGGGGGAAAGCATAGAGCCAGGTATTGTCACCTACTCTTAGCTCCTCCATTTAGGCTAACTCCTAACGAAGCCAAGGGGGGTAGTCCTTAACAAAGAGTTTTCTAAGGATCAATGTGTTTAATCTAATTTTATGAAAGTGATGCGGATGGGTGTTGTTTAGGAGTTTATTTATAATGAAAGATGATTACAAATTATACAAATTTGAACACAAGACAAAAGCAATCCACGTTACTACACTAGATTAAGAGATGAGCAATGTGTTAAGAACTTGTAAAATAAAATTGCATTCACAAATATAGATCAAAGGACAAATGATCCAAAATAATGACGCATAAATTGATAAACCAGTGCCTTATGGAGTCGAAGCTCTGCGATGCTTGAAAAATAACAAAAGTACAAGTCTTGAAATACTGCTAGTGGATATGTTATGCGAGTGCTCTTGGTATGTTTTAAATGTTTTTAATGGTCTTGTTTATTATGGCTTGAAAAAAGGTATCAGAGACCAACCGGGAAAGTGTTCGAAGTCAATCCATTCTAGACATGTCGACCCCTATAGTATCCCGGGATGGTGTCTTGGAGGATTGATCAGCTAGCCGCGACTCTAAGACAACGGGGAATTCTGGTGCCTTACTAAGAATAGACTTGAATGCTTTCTACAACGTCGGTGCGTTGGTTATGGGGTAAAAATTTATTTGTGTTTTTATTTGCGATCTTAGCAAGTCCGTTCACCATTCTGAGTACGAGCCCAACTATGATAGTCGGTAGAGCATACTAGGTGAGGGATATCAACGAAGTAAATTAATCAGAGGGGGAATGTGAGTTACAAAATTTTATTAAAAGAATTAATTAAAACCCTCCGAAAGAGAGTGCTCTTGACTTTGTTTTATGACAAAAGTTCAAGAGTCTTATCTATCTATATGCCTAAGTGCAAGGATGATGCAAAAATTAATATGCTCTCTGATAGAGAGTGCTCTTGACTTGGATTTCGACAATTTCAAGAGACTTAGAAATTAATTATTAAATTACAAAAAGAAAAGTACATGAAATAAAAGAAAAATTAAACAAACTCTTCGATAGAGAGCACTCTTGATCCACCTTACGGTGAGATTCAAGATATTTTTGTTCTTTTTTAATTTTTGCAATATTATATCAAATGAAAGCAAACAAAACTTAAACTAGCTATAAGTAATGAAGCAGGAAACTCTTATTTTCTAACTTTTATGAAAGCAAACTTCTAAATAATGAAACTACTCTTTCATTAGAGGAAATTTGGGGTCTAAAATGGGCCTTATAAGAAAACGTGCCAAAATAAGTTTTTGTGAGTTGGAATTCAAGAACCAATAGAATTTCAATAAAATAAGTCAACCATAATGGTTGAATTTACATATTTGTCATTAAAAAAAACTACTTTTTTTGTTCGTATTTTGGACATATCTCCATGTGTTTTTACTCAAATTTCGATTGGGAGAGCTCGTTGGATGCGGAATTTGATTCCGCATCCAACGAGTACCCACACTGCATACTTTTGATCAACCCTGCTACCCCAAAAACAAGAAATACCTGAAAAAATGTGATGATGATGTCATCATCACATTTTTTCAGGTATTTCTTGTTTTTGGGGTAGCAGGGTCCGTC
>LPNX010592502.1:4380-16131 GCA_001517045.1 Pseudotsuga menziesii | reverse complement strand
AAAACCCCAAGCTATGAAGGAATCCATCCATCCTCGCATACCAGACTCTCGGAGCCTGTTTGAATCCGTACAAAGCTTTCTTCAGTTTACACACATGGGACTTATCCCCATAAGTCACAAAGCCTTCAGGTTGTTCAATGTAGACTTCCTCATCAATCTTTCCATTGACGAAGGATGTTTTTACATCCATCTGGTGTAACTTCCATCCGAATACTACAGCAAGAGAAATGATGGTTTTGATAGTAGTATACCTGGCATCGGGAGCAAAAGTCTCATCATACTCTATGCCCTCTTTTTGAGTAAAACCACAAGCTACACATCTGGCTTTGTATTTCCCAATTCTCAATACTACAATCAGCAGCATGCTTGATTTTGTACAGCCATCTAGATGTTACCACTAACTTTCCTATCGATCTGGGGACAACTTCCCACACATCATTTTTCATAATTGAACTCTGTACTCTTGAATCATGCATTGATCCATACCTGTTGACTTGCTGCTTCTTTGTAAGTGGAAGGTTCGGCACTGATGAGCTGGCTCATAAGACCTGAGTACTTCTGTGGCCTTATGCTTTCTCTGAAAGTCCCAAGAGGAGCTTTATGTTTCTCATCTTCTTGCACCGTTTCTCAGTACCAGGCAGGTCTCCTTTTGGAAAGAGGAACTTCAAGTAGTTCTTCTGGTGGACTTTCAGGTTCCTTAGGTACATCCGGAATTTGATTCTCAAATTCCTCTTCCTCCCTCTGAACATTTAAATCTGGAATCTCAGAAGGAGGTCCTTCATCTTCCTTTGAAAGCTCTTGTGTTTGACGAAACACAGCTTCCTCATGGAAAATCACGTCTCTATTGACTTCGATGTACCTCTGTCCAAGAATATAGATGTGGTAGGCCTTCGAGTTGTCACTATAACCGACAAAAATGCCTTTCTTTCCTGAAGGCTCTAGCTTAGCCATCTTTTCTTTCAGCACATGGATATAAACCGGAGTGCCAAAGATCCTCATGTGGTCAATTGCACGTTTCTTGCTCGTGAATGTTAAACTAGTAGCAACAAGGAAGGTCTTCCTGCATGCATGTGTTCTTGCATGCAGAAGACTTAAATTAGGAAACCAGTTGTATTTAATTTACTTTTCCTAACTTTACTTTGGAAAATAAATTAAAGTGATCTAATTAACTTTAGTGAAACACTAGTTAAAGTAAAAGTGAAATTAGGGTTTTTGCTTTACCACTAGTTAAAGTGAAAGTGAAATTAGGGTTTTTGCTTTGCCTAAAGTTATAAAAGAAATCAATTGGTGCAGAGGACACACACTTGTATTCTGACAGAGACAGGATACACACACTTGTATTCCGACAGAGATAGGATGCAAACAGGGAGAGAAAGTCAGACATAGGATTTAGATGAGAAGGCGGAGGAGTGGGCAACAGGATCGCCGAGCTTCGTACAGCTGGGCCATACACTCACATAGGAGGGTGTTGAGGTTTAGCTGGGATTTGCCCATTGATTTTGTCGGGTAGTACATTGGCTAGGTTTGGGTGAATTTGCAGTGATTGTAAAAGTTCCATATTTTCTCATAATAAAATCTATATCTGACTGCTGCACCGGTTTTCCCATCTTGGGTTTTTCCGGGGGTTTCCATACCCAAAATAATAGTGTCAATATTGTGATGTGATGTTGTGATTTATTTCTCAGTTTTATATTCCGCTGCATATTGTAAAAGATATTCATGTGTGGTTATCAGTAGAGATCTTGCATGCACTGTTAGCCCTAGTTTGAATATTAAAGGAAAATTTACATGGTATAAGAGCTCTGGTGAGCTAAAGCTAAGATAATTCCAACAGCAGCAATAGATCAGGGACAAATCTATAGGAAGACACAAACCTAGACTTCCAAATCTAGGGTTTGACAGGTACACTTCACTATGGCCATGCAGTTGAGAGTTGAGGATAGACTCCAGGGTGCTTAGAATTTTCCAACATGGAAAAAAGGATCACAAGGATCCTAGATGTCAGTGATGCAAAGGAGCACAGGAGGGTGTTGAGGTTTAGCTGGGATTTGCCCATTGATTTTGTCGAGTAGTACATTGGCTAGGTTTGGGTGAATTTGCAGTGATTGTAAAAGTTCCATATTTTCTCATAATAAAATCTATATCTGACTGCTGCACCGGTTTTCCCATCTTGGGTTTTTCCGGGGATTTCCATACCCAAAATAATAGTGTCAATATTGTGATGTGATGTTGTGATTTATTTCTCAGTTTTATATTCCGCTGCATATTGTAAAAGATATTCATGTGTGGTTATCAGTAGAGATCTTGCATGCACTGTTAGCCCTAGTTTGAATATTAAAGGAAAATTTACATGGTATAAGAGCTCTGGTTAGCTAAAGCTGAGATAATTCCAACAGCAGCAATAGATCAGGGACAAATCTATAGGAAGACACAAACCTAAACTTCCAGATCTAGGGTTTGACAGGTACACTTCACTATGGCCATGCAGTTGAGAGTTGAGGATAGACTCCAGGGTGCTTAGAATTTTCCGACATGGAAAAAAAGGATCACAAGGATCCTAGATGTCAGTGATGCAAAGGAGCACATTGCCTCCACAAAGGTTGCACCCACAGATCCGACAGATCTAGCAGCTTGGAAGAAGATTGATTCCAAAGCCATGCTGATTATCATGGATGGAGTGAAGGACTATATAGTTCCTCACCTTTCTGGTAAGAATACCGCAACAGAGATGTGGACGGCTTTGGAGAGTCTTTACCAAAGCAAGAACGAGAACTGGAAGATGGTGTTGCTAGAGAGGATGCGCAACACCAAGATGGCCAAGGTAGAAGGAGTAGTGCCTTATCTCACGAGGCTCACACAGATCAGGGATGAGCTTGAAGTTGTTGGCTCTAAGACAGTGGATGAGGAGCTAGTTCGGATAGCCCTCAATAGCTTCTCTAAGCCAAGGGACACCTTTGTCAAAGCTGTTGTGGCTAGGGAGAAGCTCCCTGATTGGCAGGGTCTATGGAATGACTTTGTGTAGGAGGAGACCCGCATGGGTCAAAAATCAGGCTCATTCAGCAGTGCCCCACAGATTGTGGATGAGGAAGCTCTAGCCCTTACAGAGAAGAGCAAGGGGAAGGAAAAGAGGAAGGAGGATGGTTAGAAGAACTCTGACGTGTCAAAGGTCAAATGTTTTATCTGCCACAAGCAAGGACACTTTGCCTCCCAGTGCCTAGATTGGAAGAAGAAGAGTAACACTCAGATGGTTGGATCTACAAAGGTGGATGAGTTCAACAGGAACTTTGATGAAGAGTTTTGCTTGATAGCTTGCATGGCAAACACCACAGGGAGCAGCATATGGTACATTGACAGTGGAGCATCTAGTCACATGACTGGACAGAAGAGATTCTTCAGATACTTGCAGGAGGGTGGAACAGGGATCCACGTTGAGTTGGGTGATTATGCGTGGTATCAAGCGTAGGGAGTTGGCTCTATTTCATTTTAGAGAGATTTTGGCAAACCCCTCAGTTTTGTTGATGTGTTGTATGTTCCAAGACTAACCAAGAACCATATATCAATCTCCACTCTGGAGGACAAGGGATATCAGGTGAAGTTCCGTGACCATAGAGTATATATCAGAGCCAAGGGGTCAGATAGGAGCTTGGATCGGGTGATTGGCAAGAGGAGCGGGAAAGTGTACAGACTACACTTTGAACCTGCAAAGGCTCTAGTCAGTAGCAGTCAAGGTGAGTTGTGGCATAGGAGGATAGCACACTTACACCATGGAGCATTGAAACATTTGAGACAGGTAGTCATTGGAGTTCCCCAGGTACAGGAGGAAAAACATAACCACTGCAAGGGTTGTGCTTTGGGGAAGAACATCAAGAAGCCTTTCCCACAAAGTGAGCACAAGTCTAAAGAGCCATTGGACTTGGTGCATTCGGATGTATGCGGACCTATGAGTGTTCATTCGTTCAGTTGTTATAGCTAATGCGTAACCTTCATTGATGACTATTCCAGGAAAACCTAGATCTATTTCCTAAAGGCCAAGTCAGAGGTCTTTGAGAGGTTCCGAGAGTTCAAAACTCTCGTGGAGAACCAAATAGGAAAGAGGATTCGGGAGTTGAAAACAGATAACGAGGTGAGTACACTTCCAATGAGTTCATGGAGTATTGTTTGACTAAGGGGATAAAAAAGGAGCACAGTGTGCCCCATACCCCACAACAAAATGGAGTTGCAGAGCGAAAGAACAAGACTATGGTTGGAGCAACCAAGGCCATGCTATTTGATCAAGGATTACCACTATTCCTCTAGGTCGAGGCATACAGGACTGCAGTATACATTCAAAACAAGTGTCCCCACACAGCTTTGGGGAGGAAGACACCGAAGGAGATCTTCACAGGCACTAGGCCAGATGTGAGTCACATTCGTATATTTGGCAGTGTCTTCTATTGTCATGTTCATGCTGACAATAGGAAGAAGCTGGACCCTTCTGGAGAGAAGGGGTTACTTATTGGTTTCAGCGATATTTCAAAGGCATATAGGGTTTACATTCCTGCTCGCAAGAGGATCATTGTGAGCATGGATGTACAGTTCGATGATGAGGCCAGGACCTTGCGGAGATCTCTGGACTTGCCAACAGAGCAACAACCAACACAGGAGTCGAGAGTCAAGTTGGACGAGCCAGATGTACAGGTACAGGTACAGACACAGAGCACAGGTTCTGGTGGTCAAAGGGAGTCAGGTGGACACGATCCTACAATCATTGAGGATGAGTTGCAGCAAGAGAGGGATATCCGGCAGCCGCAACAAGTTGAGACTAGGCCAAGGCCTAAGTGGTTTAGGTCCACGGTATAGGAATCCAGGCAGGTTGATCCTCCACAGAGATCTTTTAGATGGAGTGTACCATCAGAGAGGCTTAGTTACAAGAAACTGATGACAGAGTTGATTAACTCTAAACCTTCTAACTTCAGAAAGGCTGCACAACATGATGTGTGGCAGGAGGCTATACTTGAGGAGTATGACACCATTATGAAAAACCAAGTATGGGAGGTTGTGTCGAGGCCACAAGGAAAAAAGGTGGTGGGATCCAGATGGAGCTACAAGGTGAAGCATGCAACAGACAGAAGCATGGAGAAGTGCAAGGCACGCTTCGTGGCAAAGGGATTTTCACAGAAGGAGGGTATTGATTATGAGGATACCTTCCCCCCTGTCGCCATATATTCTTCCATTTAGACCATTATCTCACTAGCAGCTGAGATGGGTTGGCGTGTCCATCAGATGGATGTCAAGACTACCTTCCTCAACGGAGTGATAGAGGAGGAGGTGTATATTGAGCAGCCAAAGGGGTTTGATGTGGAGAACAGGGAAACGCATGTATGCAGACCGCATCAAGCTCTTTACGGGCTCAAGCAGGCACCTCGAGCATGGTACTCGAGGATTGACAGCTATCTACGAGAGATGGAATTTCAGCGAAGTGAGGCTGACAACAACCTGTACTTCTTGACAGGTGAGGTGCCTCTCATACTGGTCATGTATGTCGATGATCTATTTTTGACAGGAGATGAGAGGATGATTGGAGACTGCAAGTCCAACCTTGCAGTGGAGTTTAAGATGAAGGACCTTGGGCTGATGCATTACCTTTTGGGCTTGGAGGTTTAGCAGAGAGATGGATGCTTCTTCATCGAACAGAGGAAGTATGCAGTAGAGATCCTAAAGAGGTTCAGGATGGAGGACTGCAAGCCTATGGCCATACCTCTAGTTTCCAACTAGAGGAAGATTGATGGATCAGGGTCAGACGTATTTGATCCTACCTTGTATCGTCAGCTTATAGGATCACTTGTGTATCTGGTCAACACTCAACCAGACATCAGCTTTGAGTAAGTTCGTGGTGGACCCTCGAAGAGTGCATTGGATGGCTGCGAAGCACATACTTCACTACATCAGAGGTACAGTGGAGTATGGATTGGTTTATGAGCGTAGGGGGATTGTACAGTTAGCAGGTTTCACGGATGTTGAATGGGAAAGATGTATAGAGGACCGGAAGAGTACTTTAGGTTGTTGTTTCAGCATTGGATCAGGGGTTATCTCTTGGTTCAATAGGAAGCAGAAGTCAGTTGCATTGAGTTCAGCAGAGGCCGAGTACATGGCAACCAGCATGGCTGCTTCTGAGGGTATGTGGCTGAGGAAGTTACTTGAAGGGTTGTTTGAGTGTGAGCTAGAGGCTACAGTAGTTTAGTGTGACAATTAGAGTGGCATCAGGCTATCTGAGAATCCAGTGTTCCATGACCGGAGCAAACACATAGACATCAAATACCACTTCTTGGTAGATTGTGTCCAGAGAGGATCCATTCGGTTGGAGTACATACAAACAGATGAGCAAGTGGCGAACATTTTCACAAAGGCACTTTGCAAACAGAGTTTTGTGAAGTTCAGGGATAAGTTGGGGTTGCTACCAAATCCCTTCCTCGTTGAGAGAGAGTCTTAAACTAGCAACAACAAGGAAGGTCTTCCTGCATGCATGCAGAAAACTTAAATTATGGTTTTTGCTTTACCACTAGTTAAAGTGAAAGTGAAATTAGGGTTTTTGCTTTACCTAAAGTTATAAAAGAGAAATCAATTGGTGGAGAGGAAACACACACTTGTATTTCGACAAAGACAGGATATACACACACTTGTATTGCGATAAAGACAGGATACAGACAGGGAGAGAAAATTAGACAGAGGATTTAGCTGAGAATACGGAGGAGCGAGCAGCAGAATCACCGAGCTTCGTACAGTTGGGCTGTACACTCACATAGGAGGGTGTTGAGGTTTAGCTAGGATTTGCCTCGTGATACTGCCGAGTACTGCATTCGCTAGGTTTGGGTGAATTTGCAGTGACGGTAAAAGTTCCATATTTTCTCATAATAAAATCTATATCTAACTGCTGCATCGGTTTTCCCATCTTGGGTTTTTCCAAGGGTTTCCATACCCAAAACAATAGTGTCAATATTGTGATGTGATGTTGTGATTTATTTCTCAGTTTTATATTCTGCTGCATACTATAAAAGATATTCATGTGTGGTTATCAGTAGAGATCTTGCATGCACTGTTAGCCCTAGTTTGAATATTAAAGGAAAATTTACAGTGAAGACTTCTTCTAGAGTCTTTTCCCCCAAGATAGCATGAGGGCTTTTGTTTTGGATGTACACAGCAGTACATGTAGCTTCAGCCCACAAAGATAAAGGAAGATTAAGATCGGTTAGCATGGCTTTAGCAGCTTCACAGATCGTTCCGTTCTTTCTTTCTGCAACCCCAATCTGTTAAGGGTTGTAAGGCACAGTCAGCTCTTTCTTGATTCCTGCTTCTCGACAAAAATCATCAAACTCACTAGACTCATACTCACCTTTGTTATCTGATCTTAGGATATGGATGTGCCTTCCTGTTTGATTTTCAATCAAAGCCTTGAACTCTTTGAACCTGTCAAACGTTTGACTTTTAGCTTTGAGGAAGTAAATCCATGACTTTCGAGAATGATCATCTATGAACAAGACATAATACAAGCACCCACGGTGAAGACATGGACCCACAAATGTCAGAGTGAATCAATTCCAATATTCCTTTAGATCTATTCTTACTTCTGGAGAAGGATTTCTTAGTGTTCTTACCTAGAGCACATCCTTTGCAAATTCCATCATGTTTGGGAGAAACCTCTAGCATACCTGTCACCATCTTTTGTAGGCCTGGAAGAGCTATATAGTGGAGGTGTCCAAACCTCTGATGCCACAGCTCACATGGATCAACTATGTGGTGAACCAAGGCATGAGTGGAATTTCTGGAAGCCTTATAAAGACCTCCCTCTCGAACCCCAATCCGTACAGCTGAGCTTAGTTTCTCATTCTTTGCCCATAAAAGGACCTTCTTGTCCATGAAGAGGACTTTGTAGCCCATGTCCTCTAAGCCAGCAACAGAGAGGAGGTTTTTCTTCAAACCAGGCACATATAAGATATCATCAATATGCAAGACCGTACCTAAATCAAGTTGAAGTGAGGTTGAGCCAACTCCTTCAATCTTGTAGGTGGAGTCATCTCCAAGATCCACTTGAGTAGTGAACTTCTTCATTCTATAGATGGTGAGTACTCCACGATTACCTGTCATATGTTTGGATGCACCACTATCTACTAACCAAGAGTTAGCACTGTCAATGATGGACCCAGAGAGAACAAAAATCAGGTAATATTCCTTTCTAGATTCATCTTCTTTGGTAGCCTTGGTATTCTTCTTCTTCTTCTTCTACAGCAGAGGCTTGGAATCTTCTTTTAAACTTCCTCTTGGGCTACCTCTAATCCTTAGCAAAGTGCCCAATCTTATAACAATTATAGCATTCCATCTTTGGAACATCAATGTGCTTACCTTGTGGTTTCTTTCCCTTCTTTTTCTGAGGGGAGTGCTTCTTGAACTTCCTTGTCTTAGCCGTAAGAGCAAGGTTTCCTTCCTTAGTTCCAATTACATTGCTTTGAACTCTTCCTTCTTCTTCCAAGTAATCATGCCAAAGCCTATCAAAGTTTGGTTGATTTTCACGTCCACTTACTAATGCCAAAAAGGTTTCCCAAGAGTTTGGGAGACCGTCGAATACAGTACGTACAAGGTCATCATCATCCATAGTAATACGAATAGCAGTAAGTTGGTCTCTTACCTATGCAATCTTTGTGAAGAAAGGCCCAACTCCTTCATCCCTGTTCATCTTCAATGTTCGAAGTCTTTTCTTCAAAACTCTCTTCTGACTGGGAGCCTTCTTTTCATACAGGTTTGTCAAGGTGTCAAAGCATTCTTTGGAAGTCTCCAATGATGTGATGGTGGGCATCAAAGTTTCCTTAACCGAGTCATAGATGATCCTTCTAGCCTTTGCTTGCTTCTTCTTGAAAGCAATCCTGCCAACATTAGATATTGGTTCTTCTATGCTGTTGAACACCAAGTCATCAAGGTCATTTTCCTCTAGGATGGCTGTGAGCCTAGCCTTCCAGGAGTTGTAGTTTCTTGAACCTTCAAGCTTCTCTTTCGGTCTGAAAGGATTGGTCATCATCTCTACTACACAAGTTAGTTATCTAAGTCCGCAAAATGTCCCAAGGTCTAGGAAGACAATAGTAATCTGCCTCTAACAGGGGTCTTCACATGCTAAGCTCTGATACCATGTTAAATTTTAGCATTAGCATGTATTCTTTTAAAAAAATTGCAGGCTTTAAGATGACAATAGACAAGTGCAGTAGATACATCAACACATCAAAACATCACACACTGAACACAAGAGTTTTTCACGGGGAAACCTTTAAAAAAAAACCCAAAAGCATTAGTAATTCATCTCTTAAATGAGATGGCTTGAGTTTCTTCAATCTCAGAATTCTGAGATAAATGTTCTTCAATAATTATCAAACCCTAATTGGTTTGAACCACTGATCAAAAAATCCACAAAAGATAATTTTTGCAGAAAGATCCAAATTAGGGCTTCCTGCCCTAATTTCTTTCTACTGTATGAAATACCAGATCTGCTGCCCAAGATAGTTTTCTTGCTGCGTGGACCGGCCCGGATCTGATGTTGCCTGCCCAGACTACCCAAATGCCTACCCAAACTTGCACCTACTACCCAGACCTGTACCTGCTGCTGGAATGCCTGTCCGAAGTTGTACCTGTCTGCCTGGATGTGTACGAAGCTGCCCAAGCTTTTGCTGGTGTTGCTCGAGGTTACCGTAGAGAGGCAGTAGATGAGAAAGGGCTTCCCGTGAGTGGGAGGGCTACCCGAGAGTGTTAGCAGCTAAATGGAGACTGCTCGGAGTGGAGGAAGGAAAACCTATGAAGATATTCAGGTTGTCTGATGAGGCTGCCCGTGAACTGATGTTGTTGCCCGAAGGTGGAAGAGCTTCCCGTGAGTGTAGCCATGAGGGTTAAGGTGATGCCCTAGCTCGTGAGGAAAAAGATGAGGTTGTTGCAAGTGCTCACTGTGGATGAAACCCTAGCTTAGGGTTTGTCTGTAACAAGAGTGGATGCCCTAGCTAGAAACCTCAATGCTAGGGCAAAAGATCAAAAACAAGAACTTCACTCTCTTCAAGAACAAGCGAAAGTCTTCTAGGAGCAGTTGTATGATGATGAGCAAGTGTGTAAAAATGAAATGAGTTGATCTTCTTTTAAAGCCTTTGAATCCCCTGGATGTGGACCAAAACTCAAAAGAACAAAAGAATAATATTTTATTCTTTTATCTTTTTGACTTTTACCTCTACTGGTCTTTTTGTATTTTCACTTTGACTCCTTAGTGGTCCAAGGGTCCTTATGTATTTTTTACTTTTACCTTTAGCCTTCTTCAAGTGCCCTTTGGTCAAAACAAGTGGTCATAGGGGTCCTTCATCCCCACTCAAAGTATATCATCATAAATAGAGAGAATTACTAATGCTTTTATCTCACACGCCTTGTGCCACCAAGATCGGGTACTAGGTGTCTTGACCAAGGGTAGTTAATCCTTGGAGAAGATCACAAAGCCAACAGATCAAGGATAGGAGTGCCTCACATGCCCAGACCCGATCTAGGACTTATAGAGATGTCCTGGTAACTGACCAGGTGCCTCAGCCTAATTTTACCCAAGGTCAAATACTTGGTAACTGACCAAGTGCCTCCATTCTCTCAAAAAATGGCCCCCAGCCCTAGGTCGAGTCCCCCAGTTCTAGACTGGTTCATCTTCCTGGTAACTGACCAAGTTCCTCCATTCAAAGAATGGCCACTCAGCTCTAGGCTGAGTTCCCCCAATGTTGGACTGATTCCAGATCCTGGTCCTTGCCCAAATGTCCCCATTCAACAAAATGGCTACTCAACTCAAGGCTGAGTTCCCCCGGTGTGGGACTGGTTCCACATCTTGGCCCTTGACCAGATGTCCCCATTCAACAGAATGGCTACTCAACTCAAGTCTAAGTTCCCCCAACGCTAACTTGTGGTTCCACATCCTCATCCTTGACCAGATGTCCCCATTCTCCTAAGAGAATGGCTCTCGATGCTGCTTTAAAATATACAGGAGTCGTTTAGTATAATGGTTGTTGGACTGGCATTCTTTTGATGCTTGAACATTCTCCTTTTGATGGTAGTGAAACCTACAGCCTGTGCGTAGAGCTTGAAGGCACTATAATCCGGTGTGCAGCTGAATTTGACACACACATGCACATATATATATATATATATATATGCCTTGCTTTTGGAATATTGTGAAGTAAAGGGGTGCATAAAACTTTGTTTTGGATAGTGTTGGTATTTCACAACTCAGAGCTTGAGAATATTTAAATCAATGTTACAAATATCGTGTCGGCGAATATATCGCCGAGGGTCCAAAAAGAAATTATCGGATTTATCGGCGAAAATGTCGGCAAACATCGGCAATGTAAAAAAATACAAAAATATTAAAAAATACAAAAAAGAAAAAAATCACAATATATTTGAAAAAATCAGCAAATATCGCCAAAAATTGGCAAATATCGTGATAAAATCGGCAAATATCGTGATAAAATCGGGAAAAAATCGCCCAAAAAATCGGGAAAATATCGGGGCGATATTTGACGATAATATCGCCAGTGAGTTAACATCGCGATATATCGCGATGTTGCCGATATATCGGCGATATTTGTAACACTGATTTAAATCACCACTGTATGTTCCAATCAAGAGGTCATTAAGGATAGTGCTGGCAGTCCTCTGATGGCGGATAAATATACATGCCTGTACATTGCCCAAAGCATGTTTGTATGACAATGATTA
>LPNX010592499.1:17073-28438 GCA_001517045.1 Pseudotsuga menziesii | reverse complement strand
ATACTGTCCAGAAATTTATAAGTGATAGATTTATTTTGGGTGGACCTTCCACTTATAATGAGATTATTCAAAACTATGGTATTTATTTTTTTTACATCTAGAGANATAAATTTATGACTAGTGAAATTTTGTTAGAATTATAATTATAGGCATTTATAGTTAAAACTTGTAACGTACCTGTTATACCCCGATCCCATTATGTGTAAATACGGGGGGGTAAAATTTTGTTTACTATTACTATCAAAGGAAAATCATATTAGTGTCATATTTCACACGGTATTTTCATAGAAGCATGACTAATGAGTTCTGCTGTCATCAGATCTAAACGAAATGAAACAATCCCTCAGCTAACAATAACCACATTCTTGTCTACATTGATCTTTGACTAATATAAGATCTTTCTTAAGGGATTGATTATTCATTCATCAAAATACTTAGTGCAACACACCTATATCAGCAAGAAAAAAATCCTATGTGAACAACTATTTACGCTTAACCTTAGACTTGTGAAGGATAATATAATACCACAACACCTTGTGGATCATTCATCGAACCATCAACTGTGTTAAATTTGTTGCTAGTAATCCTACCATCTTATAAACATGTGAAAAGCTTGCTTATAAAACGAAACATTCTCTATCTAATTGTAACATTCCAAGATGGGGCAAGAGATTTTTCCCTTTATTAATTATCCTTAAAATAAATGATGAGACCACTCTTGGACACTTGGGTAATAAAATTAAATCACATTGAAATAAAATCATCCTTCTCCCTTTTAGACAGCCATTCCATTTATTCCTAAACTCCATTCTTATAATAATTATGAGAGGGTTTTACAAAATAAAATTTTGGCTTTCTCCCCCTTGCTAGACTATCTATCCGATTAACAACAAGCTTCCTTAGACAAACCTCCTTAGATTCAAATCATTCATAAGGATATCTCCTACAACAACCTCACCATGAGAAAACATAAAAATATTTATGCTAATGGCGAAAAAGGGATAACATCATTCAGGGCACCCAAAATGTAGCATTCCTAGTGAACGGCTATCGGATCCTTAAGAGGAATGTGAATTTGTTTACCTTGTATAAAGAATATTTAATTCTATCGAATGGGTTTAAGTTCAATTTTTATGTTTCCTAACCTTAAAACATTCTTTGAGAAGTTTTGGAAACAACCACTGTCATACATATTCTTATCTCTTTATCCCTTGTGATCCTAATGCTATGTTGTAATCTGCCTAAACCATCTTCATTCATTAGGAAATTTCATATAAACAAAATAGACCAGGAGGTTATCTTCACTACATCCGCATGCCACTCATTTTACAATTAGACTATACAAAAACCTGTACAAGTGCATAAAGGTCATGTTCATTTATAATTACCTTAAGTTCATTTATTTTTTACCCCGAGTACCTCTTTTGCAGGATGATTCAACCATTTGTCCTGCAAGCATGTCAACAACTCGTATTCTTTTGCTCTTCCAAGCTCCAGCAATAGGCGGAGGGACAAAATCCCGGAGGGGGCATACTTCCCTCATATGCATCCTCATTACAAAATCTTCCCTGTGCTCACAATTTAGCTAAAAAACATTTAACTATTCAAGGAGGAAACACGACATGAAGTTTAATGCAGCTAGTAACTTTGACCATTAACACTAACAACTAACAACTAGCAAATAAATTTTCATTTCTAAGTTAAAGGAATGATGCGACTGAAAGTTCGGCTTTGACTTTCCACCCAACCAACTGACTCTATCTGGCATGCATCTTCAGCCTAGAGTTAACCCCGAGCTTGGGCAATGAATCTGCTATGGAAAGTTTAAGGTCTAAAATACCTTCAAGGTTCAGAGAGTGACCTTGTTAATAGCTTACATCCCAATATCGATCTAAGCAGTAGGCAGTTACTGAATTGAAACTTCAACTGTTTTCCAATGTGGATTGGGCCATGGCAATGTATACCTATGTTTCTGGTTTGTAAAAATCTATGATATAAGACAATAGCACTATACAATGATCCACACATTACAGGTTCGACCACTTCGCAGAAATAACCTCAGCCCAATATACCTATCTGTCTCACACAGAGGTTAAATCCTTTCAAGCATTTCACCCACAGGAAAAAAAATGACCTTGACTTGGGTCTAACATGGGATTTTAACCTGTAGGTCAAATCACTTTGAGCAGCATACAAAATCCACCATAAATTGATCATAGCAAACTTTCCACAGCGATTTTCCTTTCCAGATGAATAAAATATTATAAACCGGTGGCTTTAATCTATTTAGGATCTATAATTCATTATATCTATCTGTTTATCATTTAAAACATTGCACATGTTCAAGCCAGCGTTTTGTCTTTATGATCTGTAAGGAATATATATACTCGGCTATACATGACATACACCAGCGGCTTTACTCTCTTTGCTGTCTTTAAGCAATATACCTAACTTATTATTCTTAAGACATTGCACATATTATAAGCCAGCTGCTGATTGTCCTTGCGATCTATATATATATATATATATCTAACTCATTATAGTTAAATCATTGCACCTATTATAAGCCAACAATTTTATGCTGAAGATTCAGACTCTTACCAATTTATACAACCATATAATTACAATGTTTTATGCAGCCCGATCTCAACCTCTGACGCCATCCTATGATACAAGGTTACAATGTAAAAATAAGGTGCAATGATTTTGTAGACTACCTTTCCCTATGCAGGCAGAAAAGAGAAAAAAAAACGATGTGTGTCCTCTATATAAAGAAATCATGGCATATTACAGATATGTAGACTGCAGATTATGAACATTGTGCTTAAATCTATTCAACCAGAGATAGAAGTAGACTCCATGCAGAAATCACACATAAAACTATTCACTCAGAGGACTTAGCACAGATCGTAGCAGATATTCTGCATATACCTAATCAATCAGAGATCGAAAATATATCATTGCAGAAATAAAATTTGTGATAGTCTCAATGTCTAAAGATTGGAAAATCTAAGACATCATGCATAAGATCTATTCACTGGCAATTCCCCAATCTTTCATATGCAAACGAAAACACAAGGTAAAAAATGCGACCCACTCCAGACCTAGGGTTTGTAGGCGAAGCCGTGTAGAAGTTCCATACGGAAAACACAGCCAACACACATTTAAACATCAACAAGAGTCATAGGATTACCAATATATATATATATATATATATATATATATATATCCCAAATATTTCCTCTTCTACATAGCATATGCATGCCGGCAATGAAAGTCATAGACACAATCATTATAACTTTTTAGACATGAAGTCGCAATATAATGCGTGTAAAACTAGATATCCCATCACTACCATAACATGGGATGGGAGTTTAAAATTGAAGTGCAGACAAATAAAAAATAGGGATGCTAAACACTATTTCCTACAAAAGTCACAAAATCTCAAAACCAAGAAAAAAAAAATGCAAACAACAGTGTTCACCACATCAGAAACCACACAGGAATTGCCCCCCCTCCATAGAGCTTAAAAACCCCAATAAATAACAAAATAAAATCATTAATGATTCTCTCTATGGAGCATAACACTCCACAATTGATGCACCAAATCTAATGAAATTTTAGCTGAGGCAGACTCCCTTTTCTTAGAGGCGTAGTACTGACTTATAGGCATGCACCGAACCAACTGTTTTTGCTAAAAATACAAAGAAAAAATTAAACTTTCTTCCCTAAGGAAATTCTCTATAAGTTTGTAATATAAAAAATAAGAATGTTTAAGCCTTTAAGCCCAATTACCCTAACTTAAAATGGGTAAGCTTGTTAATTACACAGAGTTATAACTCCCTTGATTCTCAAGGCATTTCTCTCTTGAAATGAGGGTGAAATCTCATAGTATCCTTATTGATAATTATTAAGGCCTAAAAGTCATGGGATTTTCCTATATTTAAAATTGGTAATTAGTTATGTGTAACCCTACGTAAGAATCTTTGAGGCTATAAGAATCTTACTTTGAATAATTGGTTATTTTTCTCAAAGTGTAGATCATAATTGAAGCATGTAAGGAGTCTACTCCAAAATCCAAATGGAACCCCAATGAGTGCGACCAAATTTCTATTTAATGGATTTAAGTACGAGGGTGAGGATTTTCTATCTCATTCCCTTCTGTCATGTAATCTAAAACTTGATGACACTAGGTCATGTTCATTTTAACCCCAAGATTCCACCCCTTTTCAACATTTCCCCTAGCGGATTCATTGCCAATCATCGTTTTAGTCGCTCAAAGCTTTCAGTGGTTAACCCTATCAATTATAATCACAACCTGACAGAGTTTTATAGTCAATACTTACAGTGATGTTTACTTATAGTGTGAGTTCTAGGTCGAGGTGGTGAGGGATGTTACATCCTCTCCCCCTTGAATGAACACCGTCCTCGATGTTTCATGTTTTCCCAGCCTCGTCTCCATTTCTTCTTCAGGTTCTTAATGCTTGCTTTTATATTTCTTAATCCCTCTTGATAGGTGGAATTAGGTCACCAAACCTGCATTTTAAGCATATATATGCATGTCTACTACATCGACATGGATAATAATGTATAACTCAGGAATCTAATACTATACAATTTTCATAACATGTTAGTTCTATTGCCAATAAATAACATATAGGTACCAGTTTACCTGTGCTGCACATACCTTTCCTGGAATTTTCCTTTCTTAGGATGTCCTCCATCCGAGCACACCAAGTGCTGACAGTACTCCAAGTACCAATTCAAGCCACCCAACACAAGGACGATACCAACCCTTCGTGTGTCTCCTTTTGTGCTATTTAGGGTGCTTTATCATCGTTCTTTTCTCTGGATGTTTCTCCATCCCAGTACTCTAAGTGCTAACAGTACTTCCAGTACCATCTCAAGCCACCCAACATAAGGACGATACCCTATACCCCTATGTAGGCGTATCTCCTTTTTGTGCTCTTCAGGGTGCTTCACCAAGATGAGGCACCTCCATTCTCGTACACCTCCACAACGCCTAGAGGTTATTCTCTTCACAGAGTCCCCCCACTCATGTGACAGTCCTCTAATGTGTGCGGAATGAGTCTTAACCAAAATGTCTTACATCTGGGCATCCCCAAAATGCATAGTGGTCCCTCCCTGGCTCAGGGGGAAACAAGGTAGCTTTCAACCGCTACCTCCATCACCACTTCCTCGTGGTGATAAATTTCTTTTTCCTTTTTCTCTCCTGGAATCACTCCATAAGTTGTTAGCACATCATATCATTGCTTCAAAGAACATCAAACCTTTTAACATAAGTCACGTATTACTTTATTTCTCATTCACGAGATAAGAGTCTTTATACTAGTGCACTCTTTTCACCACTAAGGCATTTTATTGATTTCTTAAGCACAACACATTTCATTACTTACCTTGGCTACATTGTAGCCCAAGTTCATAAGTAAATCTACTTTCATGTCTTTGAAAGATTTGTTTCATACCTTGCGAGTATGTATGAAAGATCAATGATCTCCATGTTTGCACAACGTGATTTCCTAGGCTTCTCTTGCATGCTTGATATTACATTGCATCTAACCACAACTTTTCATTCAATTTTTGCATTCACTTAGCACTCATTTTGTAGTTAATGGAATCTAATTGGAGATTCTTTAAGAAAACCATGTTCTACTTTATAATAGATCACAACATAGCATCTCATATCGTCATTCACCATTATTTCCAAAGAAAAACTATAGCAATTCTATGATAAAGTTTTACCTCATGTTTATGTCCATTTAGGCCGCAAGGTCAAATGCTATTGCTGTGCACACCTGAAGGGGGAGCATCAAGGGTCTGTTCCTGTTATTTCTTTATGGACCCAAAACTTGAGGACTAGTAGTTCCTATGAATCTATTATCCCCAATGAGAAACAATTGTTCTTAATTAACAGAAATCGTTCATAAAGATGTTAGCATTTTATGCAGTTGTGCCTTACTACTAACATTCATTTGGTATATCTTCGTATACCTGCATAATCCTAACAATATGCGTTTTTAATATAGTCATCCTTTCAACATCACTTATGTTCTCAATTAGATTTGCACATAATGAATTTAGCTACACTTGCTAGGATTTTGGGAAAATATATTTACTCTTTCAAATGATTTATTCATCAAATTCATTGATAGCCACCTTGTCCCCTAAAACTGGTGTAAAGTCAAATTTTTTTTTGCTTACTTTACATGACAAGATGGGACTTCTAAAAAGACTCGAAACATTTCCTTATAAGTCACCTTTTTATTCCTTGCTAATTGGAAAACAGAAGATACAGAACATTAAATTCCTATTTAACAGTTCCTTACCAAAATGTATCAGTTCGTTATACAATTTTATTCATTCCGCAATACCAAACAAAAGGTATAGAACTTTAAATTCCTATTTGCCAGTTCCTTACCAATATGTATCCGTTCATTAGCAGCCAGTGCAACTATTAATGTAATCCCTACTAGTTACTTCTCAAATAAATTTATTTGTTTTGTGCGCCTTTATACGGGCTTCCATACCTTTACCAAAACTTTTGTGCAAGTCAAAAGGACAGGATACATTTGTCTTAATCGTGGATAAAAGAAAAACTATCTTCAAAATAAACAAAATATCAACATACCTATGTACTTTCCTTGTTGGGCCTCACCTTGAAGTGGACATGCTATTCCTGCATAACTACAAGGTCAGCCAATACATGATTACTTGAAGTCGCTGCACTTTAGAGTACTTGTGTTGTAGATCAATGTGAGTCCATTGATTCCTATTATCTCAAGCCAACTTGATTGTTAAAAAAAATGAACAAAATAGGTAGAATCATTTTTGAGCCTAGATAGGCCCGAGTGTTTTGACCTTTGATCTGATACCATATGTAACATACCTGTTATACCCTGATGCCATTATGTGTAAATAGGGGGGGGGGGGTAAAATTTTGTTCACTGTTACTATCAAAGGAAAATCATGTTAGTGTCATATTTCACACGGTATTTTCATAGAAGCATGACTAATGAGTTCTGCTGTCATCAGATCTATACGCAATGAAAGAATCCCTCAGCTAACAATAACCACATTCTCGTCTACATTGATCTTTGAATAATATAAGATCTTTCTTAAGGGATTGATTATTCATTCATCAAAATACTTAGTGCAACACACCTATATCAGCAAGAACAAAATCCTATGTGAACAACTATTTATGCTTAACGTTAGACTTGTGAAGGATAATATAAGACCACAACACCTTGTGGATCATTCATCGAACCCTCAACTGTGTTAAATTTGTTGCTGGTAATCCTACCATCTTATAAACATGTGAAAAGCTTGCTTATAAAATGAAACATTTCTCTATCTAATTGTAACGTTCCAAGATGCGGCAAGAGATTTTTCCCTTTATTAATTATCCTTAAAATAAATGATGAGACCACTCTTGGGCACTTGGGTAATAAAATTAAATCACATTGAAATAAAATCAGCCTTCTCCCTTTTAGACAGCCATTCCATTTATTCCTAAACTCCATTCTTATAATAATTATGAGAGGGTTTTACAAAATAAAATTTTGGCTTTCTCCCCCTTGCTAGACTATCTATCGGATTAATAACAAGCTTCCTTAGAAAAACCTCCTTAGATTCAAATCATTCATAAGGAGATCTCCTACAACAACCTCACCATGAGAAAACATAAAAATATTTATGCTAATGGCAAAAAAGGGATAACATCATTCAGGGCACCCAAAATGTGACATTCCCAGTGAATGGCTATTGGATCCTTAAGAGGAATGTGAATTTGTTTACCTTGTATCAAGAATATTTAATTCTACCGAATGGGTTTAAGTTCGATTTTTATGTTTCCTAACCTTAAAACATTCTTTCAGAAGTTTCGGAAACAACCACTGTCACACATATTCTTATCTCTTTATCATTTCCCTTGTGATCCTCATGCTATGCTGCAATCTGCCTAAACCATCTTGAGTCATTAGGACATTTCATATAAACAAAACAGACCAGGGGTTATCTTCACTACATCCGCATGCCACTCATTTTACAATTAGACTATACAAAAACCTGTACAAGTGCATAAAGGTCATGTTCATTTATAATTACCTTGAGTTCATTTATTTTTTACCTCGAGTACCTCTTTTGCAGGATGATTCAACCATTTGTCCTGCAAGCACGTCAACAACTCGTATTCTTTTGCTCTTCCAAGCTCCAGCAATAGGCGGAGGGACAAAATCCTGGAGGGGGCATACTTCCCTCATATGCATCCTCGTTACAAAATATTCCTTGCGCTCACAATTTAGCTGAAAAACATTTAACTATTCAAGGAGAAAACATGACATGAAGTTTACTGCAGCTAGTAACTTTGACCATTAACACTAACAACTAACAACTAGCAAATAAATTTTCATTTCTAAATTAAAGGACAGATGCTACTGAAAGATCGGCTTTTACTTTCCACCCAAACCAACTGACTCTATCTGGCGTGCATCTTCCGCCTAGAGTCACCCCCGAGCTTGGGCAATGAATCCGCTATGGAAATTTTAAGGTCTAAAATACCTTCAAGGTTCAAAGAGTGACCTTGTTAACAGCTTACATCCCAATATCGATCTAGGCAGTAGGCAGTTACTGAATTTAACCTTCAACCGTTTTGCAATGTGGATTGGACCATGGCAATGTATACCTATGTTGCTGGTTTGTAAAAATCTATGATCTAAGACAATAGCACTATAAAATGATCCACACATTACAGGTTTGACCACTTCGCAGAAATAACCTCAGCCCAATATACCTATCTGTCTCACGCAGAGGTTAAAGCCTTTCAAGCATTTCACCCACAGGAAAAAAATTGACCTTGACTTGGGTCTAATGTGGGATTTTAACCTGTAGGTCAAATTGCTTTGAGTAGCATACAAAATCCACCATAAATTGATCATAGCAAACTTTCCACAGCGATTTTCCTTTCTAGATGAATAAAATATTATAAACCGGCGGCTTTAATCAATTTAGGATCTATAATTCATTATATCTCTCTGTCTATCATTTAAGAAATTGCACATGTTCAAGCCAGCGTTTTCTCTTTATGATCTGTAAGGAATATATCTACTCGGCTATACATGACATACACTAGCGGCTTTACTCTCTTTGCTATCTTTAAGAAATATACCTAGCTTATTATTCTTAAGACATTGCACATATTATAAGCCCACTGCTGATTGTCCTTGCGATCTATATATATATATCTATCTAACTCATTATAGTTAAATCATTGCACCTATTATAAGCCAACGATTTTATGCTGAAGATTCATACACTTACCGATTTATACAACCATATAATTACAATGTTTTATGCAGCCCATTCTCAACCTGTGACTCCATCCTATGATACAAGGTTACAATGTAAAAATAAGGTGCAATGATTTTGTAGACTACCTTTCCCTATGCAGGCAGAAGAGAGAAAAAAAAACGATGTGTGTCCTCTATATAAAGAAATCGTGGCATATTACAGATATGTAGACTACAGATTATGAACATCGTGCTTAAATCTATTCAACCAGAGATATAAGTAGACTCCATGCAGAAATCACACATAAAACTATTCACTCAGAGGACTTAGCGCAGATCGTAGCAGATATTCTGCATAAACCTAATCAATCAGGGATCAAAAATATATCATTGCAGAAATAAAATTTGTGACAGTCTCAATGTCTAAAGATTGGAAAATCTGGGACATCATGCATAAGATCTATTCACTAGCAATTCCCCAATCTTTCATATGCAAATGAAAACACAAGGTCGAAAATGCAACCCACTCCAGACCTAGGGTTTGTTGGTGAAGCCATGTAGAAGTTCCATATGGAAAACACAGCCAACACACATTTAAACATCAACAGGAGTCACAGAATTACCAATATATATATATATATATATATATCCCAAATATGTCCTCTTCTACATAACATATGCATGCCGGCAATAAAAGTCATAGACACAATCATTATAACTTTTTAGACATGAAGTCACAGTATAATGCATGTAAAACTAGATATCCCATCGCTACCATAACATGGGATGGGAGTTTAAAATTGAAGGGCAGACAAAGAAAAAATAGGGATGCTAAACACTGTTTCCTACAAAAGCTGCAAAGACTCAAAACCAAGAAAAAAAAAATCCCATGAAACCCAAGTTTCAGATCACTTAATAAAAAGAAAAACACAAACAGCACTGTTCACCACATCAGAAACCACACAGGAATTGCCCTCCCTCCATAGAGCTGAAAAACCGCAATAAATAACAAAATAAAATCATTAATGATTCTCTCTACTGAGCATAACACTCCACAATTAATGCACCAAATCTGACGGCATTTTAGCTGAGGCAGACTCCCCGTTCTTAGAGGCGCAGTACTGACTTACAGGCATGCACCAAACCAACCGTTTTTGCTAAAAATACAAAGACAAAATTAAACTTTATTCCCTAAGGAAATTCTCTATAAGTTTGTAATATAAAAAATAAGAATGTTTAAGCCTTTAAGCCCAATTACCCTAACTTAAAATGGGTAAGCTTGTTAATTACACAGAGTTATAACTCCCTTGATTCTCAAGACGTTTCTCTCTTGAAATGAGGGTGAAATCTCACAGTATCCTTATTGATAATTATTAAGGCCTAAAAGTAATGGGATTTTCCTATATTTAAAATTGGTAATTAGTTATGTGTAACCCTACGTAAGAATCTTTGAGGCTATAAGAATCTTACTTTGAATAATTGGTTATTTTTCTCAAAGTGTAGATCATAATTGAAGCATGTAAGGAGTCTACTCCAGAAGCCAAATGGAACCCCAATGAGTGCGACCAAATTTTTATTTATTGTATTTAAGTACGAGGGTGAGGATTTTCTATCTCGTTCCCTTCCATCATGTCATCTAAAACTTGATGACACCAGGTCATGTTCATTTTAACCCCAAGGTTCCACCCCTTTTCAACATTTCCCCTAGCAGATTCATTGCCAATCATCGTTTTAGTCGCTCGAAGCTTTCAGTCGTTAACCCTATCAATTATAATCACAACTTGATAGAGTTTTATAGTCGATACTTACAGTGATGTTTACTTATACTATGAGTTCTAGGTCGAGGTGGCGAGGGATGTTACAAAACTTAGGGGTCATGATAGTGTTGAAGTAATTTATGTGATATAAAGGTAAAATGTTATTAATAATTATATATGCATTAATGTTCAAAAGGAATAATGTGTGTTTAAAAGGGATGATATGTGGTTTGATTAAACTATGTGTGTTTAAAAGGGATGATATGTGGTTTTATTAAACTCATATAGTTAAGATTGTGA
>LPNX010592499.1:0-15370 GCA_001517045.1 Pseudotsuga menziesii | reverse complement strand
AAAAATACTTAGGAATAACCATTGATAAAATAACGCATAAATACCTATTATAAGGAGTTTTGTGCCTCCTATGACAAGTGAAAGTCATGGTTTTAAATACTCGTTTAGACAAGTAATTTCTTAAGTATACAACACAAAAAATTTGTATTGACCATTTTATTTACTCAAGAAAGAATATTTTTATTAGAAAGGAAGAAAATGAATAATAAAGGAAAAATTCCACTTTGGGGCTGGATTCATGCCTTCAGATAATTCATATAATTACTGGATGACAAATTTGAGGGAGACCTTCCTTGACAAATTTAGTGCTAGGATTTCTGTCGTGACTTGTGGAAACATGGAGCAGAGTGGGGAAGACTGTTTCCACCCCTTTTGTTATTTAAAGGGGAAAAAACTCGAGAAGGGGGAGAAAAAGATCTACGCAACCCTCCCAAATATTTGTAAATGAATTTTTATGACCCAAGCTAGGCACGATTTGTGTAGGGCTAGGATGTCGTGTCTAGTAGGAATATGGAGCAAGTGGGGTTCCTTTTGATTTAAAAGGTGGAATTATTGTTCCATGAAAAAACATTGATGCAACCACGATTAACGAAAGATTCAAATATGGGCCAACCTCTACGTTGGAGGGTATTCGATTTGATGGGGTTCACAAACATCAGTCAAGACATGAGATCAGCGTTTTCCAAAGGCATGCATGACATATAGAACACCTAATGTTGCTCTGATCATTTTTCTAGAGTGTTGCTTCCAAAATTTTGTTTCATTTTGCATTAGTAGGTATAAGCTTGCATTCTGCTTCCTTTTCACTTGATTGGTTTCCTTGGAACCGGTTTATTTTTTTTTATGAGATTACCAACCTAGAAAGATATGGGAGGCTGTCTACGGTTAGTTTAGCGTTACATCATTTTGGGCTACCCTTTTTAAAATTGATATAGGTGTTTTAAGACACCCCCTAATATGGTTTTCATTTTTGTGAAGTCTGTTGTCTGGATATTTTTTTTACTATGACCAGATAAAAATTGTAAGGATAGTGTCCCTGAAATTAAACCATAATTTTGTGGTTTGATCCTATAGATAGATCAACTTCAATCATAACTGTTCCAAAAAATTTGGGGATAGGTTAAAGTTCTGCCTGTATTTTGTGCATAATTTTTAAATCCAAGGAGTAAACCCCTACAATGATTTCAATAGGGAAACACACCTCTAATCTAAGTTTCTCGTGTAATCTAAGCTTCGGTATCGATTAGTCTACATATGGCTAAGTCGATCTCCTTACTGACCATGAAATCTTAAATCTGCATTTAAGTTGTGTTGTCATGGTCTCGTGATTATGCAAAACCTTCTAGTCCAGAAGAGCATCCCAAACGCAGAGCATCCTTCCAGTCGTAGTTGTTGTTAGAGTACTTTTTAAATGGCCTTACTAGGTGGAAACATAAATCGAGTCCTAAAATTGATTAAGAGCTAAGTAAAGTACCAGGATGTACAAGGTTTACAAGTATGGTTATACCTGTGAGAATGAATCACGATGAAGGATATATATATATATATATAGATATAGATATATAAATAAGAAAAGTAGTTTTGGTTGAAGAGAACTTATTAATAGGTATTCAGTATGTTGAGGATAGTTCTCATAATAAGGAACCTATACATAAGAGGCATATATCTTAGTCGAAAATTTATTGCTAGATGCTTAATTATGTTCCAAAGATTATTCTCATTATGAAACTGTAACTTGGGGTAAGGCGTTCCCTAGGGTCTGGTAAGGATATGCTCTAAGCACAGAGAATGCCTATATTAAGGAACCACTATATGGATAATATTTTGCATAGGGTGTTACTAATGTGTTTTCAACTTGTTTCGAATACGCCGACAATGTTTTATTATTTCTAGTTTGTGTTAACGAACTAAGGCACAACCGTAGCCTCGATAAAGTATTGCTGGGTGATAATAAAAGGGAATAAGAAAATGGGATTGTTAACCTTGAACTTGAACAAGGGTACAAACATTTATTTTCATATTATTACATAGAGAATGAGGGAATTATCCACCTCGGTGCAATATACTTGTGTTAAACAAGAGATTCTCTAGTTATGTTTCTATATAACTCATTATGTTTGTATATAACTTAGAGATACTCTTGAAGAGAGAGTATGCAAGAAGAATAGAAAGAGAATTTTGGAAACCGTGATGTTGTGGAAATACAACCCTTGATTTTAATAAAGGTCACATGAGGTGACCGTTTTTGTGGACATAGCTCATGGATTGGGTGAACCACGTACTTCATGTCTCTCTCTAATTTTTGTGTCTCAATGGTTTATGTTTTTCTTTCCTTATATTATCTGGCAACATTCTGCTATCTTGTCTAGAGATTAAATACTTTATGAAGGATAATCAAGAGAAAATTATTTGTTATCATAATGATATCCACATACTAGATTTTCTCTAAAGGAACTTACTCACAAAATGCTTGTGTACTACATCCCTTAAGGATATGATTAATAATCATTTGGAATCATGTTAAGACATTGTCATCAAACATGATGTGAATAGAAGAATGCAAAGAAGTACTATTGAAATGCATAGAAGTGTGCCTCTTCGGTTTCATTAGTTAGAAATAAGTAATGGATAGTCCTTTAGACATAGAAACTTTTGCTTAAGGAGATGGTAATCCATGACTCTGCACCATTGATAATAGATACATATGGTCTAAGTTTAATAATTGAACCATTAATTGTAAATCACTTAGAGTCCCATAGTTCATATAAGAATTTCAGATCACTATATGTTGGATTATGTTTGAAAATGATATGTTACAAAAATTATAAGTGAAGGATCAATATAAATATTCGTCCATTGAGAGGACACATGCAAATTTTAAACTCGGATACATCATATGAATGGTGTTCAATCATAAAGTCTATGACTATTTCATGATTAGCATTGGTAAGAATATTATGTTAAAGTTACTGGTAAATTTTTCAAAGAAGGATAAATCGTAAAGGATTGTTAGAGAAATAAAAATGCATAAAAGATCCTTTTAATAGTATATGGATTTCCAAAAAATGTGTGTAATTGATAGGTGTGCAGGTATACCTTGGAAGCAAGACTAAGTTCTAGACGAAAGTCTTAACAATAGTTCATGTAGTTGTATCGCAATTACACAGGTTTCCTTGAATACAAAGGAGGATCAATTACTTGATGGTTATAATTTGTTAGATAAATTAAAATGGCCTTGAAAGCGAGAGTTGTTATAAATATTAGGAAGAATTGTAATAGTAAGCTGTAGTACAGTAAAATTTTGATACTTTAGGTATTGCACGTTGTCTATTCCTGGATAATAATTTTTTGTTGATGGATTTGCATTACGATTATAGTGTATATTGTTATCTCTTACCAGTCGTGAAGATAGTCACTCGAAGGTTTAAGTGCTTTTTCAAAAATTAAAAGAATTAATTTGATTTTACTAATTTAGGTTTGTTACACATACTTTAAGTAAAATGCCACTGTAAATGTCCATCCTAACCTTATAAAAAAAGTATGGATGTGTTTGATAGCATTAGGAGACTAGGAAATTAATGCGACTAAGAATGATTAGGGATGAATTTACTAGAGGGAAGGTTAAAACGACAAGTGAATCCTCAGGAATTATATGCAGAATAACAATTCCCTTGATGAACTAAGCCTGATGGGGTCATCCTAAGATGAAGTAACTTGCAAATAGGTTGATTTATCCACTAACAAGTTTTGGGTCAGTATGTTCCTCATTTGGTATCAAATAAAGGACATTTTCATTAATTTTGGAATACTTGTTTATGCTATTAAGTGCCAAGAAGACATCCCTATAATTTTTAATTAATAAGTTGAAAGCTCCTCTTGAAGAAAATTACCGTCAAGGATATTTTTTCCACTAAAAGTGATCTACACAAAAGTGCCAATAAGGTATTTTAATACATCAATAAGTATATATTCATATATTAAACATTCCATTATGAATAAACTAATGACTAAAAAGGAGTTATAAATACTTGAGCAAAGGTTCTTATAGGGGATTTATGCATAAGTATCGGAAAATTAAATATGGGAAAGGCACATAAAATTTTGGGCCTTAATATTTATATAGTTAGGATAATATAAAATTTCACTCTCATTTCAAGAGAGAGACTTCTTTAGAATCAAGGGAGGAATAACTCTATAAATATAACTATTACCGTTATTGATTTAGGGGGAATTACATCGAAAGTATTTACAATCCCAAAATAGAATTTAATTATAGAGTAAAAAAAAATTGAATGTTACCGCAATAAGAGAAATTTGAAGTGGTATTTTACTAAAATATAGTGTTGGGATGGCGCATGCCTCTAATTCATTACTACACCTCTAGAAATAGGGAGTCTACCTCAGCAAAAACAATGACAATTTTAGTGCAAAGAGTTACTCGATTCTCTGCGCACCATTTGGGTAATCATTTGCTTCGTGGGTTATTTAATGGAATTACCGGTTCTCTTCAGAGGGGGGGAGGGGCGGGCATGGGACGAAGGAGTTTTCATTCCTGTATGACTTTTAGATTTGGAGGATGATAGTGTTGGGAGAGGAAGACCCCATGAAGGAGCTTTTGCTACGTGTTTTCTTACCTTTGCTGAAAAATTGCTCCATGCGTTATTGATCTCTAATGAAGAATGGCTTCTTGTGTTTTCATTTATGCTGAATAATTGATTCTTGCTTTCTGATTCCGTATTGGAGTAGATATTTGTATCTAAATTTTTCTGATTTATGATTTCGGTATGGATTGATCTGTCATTCTTGGCAAGATCTGGTTCCAACAATTGAAGGTGAGGCTAGGAGAGCCTCACCTCTCAATGGAGAAACCTAAAAGAACACTCAAAACCAAAACAATATTCAGAAAACCTTAAACCATGTAAGACACTAGAGTGGCACAAGAAAAGTTGAATGCTTCATTAGGAGGCCAGATGCCTTTTTATAACAATTACAAAGGGACCTCATTGATGAGGCCAAAACAAGCACAATAAATGCTGCTCATTATTTATACTAATATCTAATATATATACTTAATACATTGTCGAATACATAATGGGGAGTGTGGGCCTCCCATATAGCCCATTCCTCCTGGTTTAAGTGGAAAGCGTCCCTACTTTCCTACCTCCCGATTTAAGTTGCAAGCCATGCTTGCAAAGAGGAGATGGCAAAGGTTGAAGAGGTGCTGAGATTTGTTTCAATTTGATGAAGATCTGGACGGTGTGTGGATGGTGTAAGATGCGAGAAGGTGGGGGATGCCCATGATGCTACTCTTGTCATCTTTATTGTAAATAAACTAGAGGGAGAGATCTGTATTGTTTTAGATGTGTGAACCTCTTCTCTTGCAAGATGGGAGCAGGTGGGGATTCACATATCGTTGTTTTTCATCATCTTGCTGTGAATAAACTAGAGGGAGAGATCTATATTGATTTAGATATGTGAACCTGCTCTCCTGGTGGTGGATATCTGTAATATCCCTCTCCTATGCCCTAGAATATTTTGTAATTTTGCATATTATTGTACTTGTCTAGGTGAGGAGCTCAAGGCCAAGGCCCCACCAAGAAAACACCTTGTGGTTTTTAAAAGTTAACTATCTAAGTGAAAATACTGAGATGATAAAAATGCAATGACACAACTTAACAAAGGGCTAACTAATGGATAGAAAACTTAACCCAACACAAGACTCCCTAGCAGATTAATCAATCCTAGTAACCTTGACGAGAGGGTTGGGGTTGGGTTAAAGAAATAACCAAGGAGAAAACAATCCAAAGAAATAGAGACATATATATGGTTAGCGAAGCATTCATAATGAACAGAATTTCTTGAGCTATGTAGATATATATATGTAAAGAACATATATAGGGGAGCATTATGCATAAGTACATTATATATATAAGAGTACTATATATATATATAAAAACAAAGCATATAATAGGAACTTCTTATATTAAATATATATAAGGAAAGGGACATGCACATAACGGCGGAGCATTATTTTTTGCAGGTATGTATATATAAGAGTATTATATATATTAAAAAAGGAATCTCTTGAATGATACATATAAAGAACCCTACATACACGAGAGGAGTATTGCGTATGCATTATGGCTGTATGTATATATATTCCCTATTTGATATATCATTTATCAAGTTTCCTCTAATTGTGGAGGCGCTATCAGAAAATTCATGATCAAGGACCCATTATGTAATGAACCCCTGATACCTTAAAGCAATAAACCATTTAAGAAGTCTTCAAAATCAAAAGTTTAGTAATCTTCTCACCAATTAAAGCATTTACACTGCATTCATAACATCATCATCATGTAAAACAAAAGAAATAAACCAACACAACATGGTAATACAAATGAGACAACCAATTTCACGTGGTTCACCCCAACCTTGGGGTTACGTCTACCAATTTATTTATTCTTTTTATTTCTTTATCAAATAGAGTGCTTACAAAAAATCACAGCTCAATCATGGCCGTTTTCATCTTACCTCAAGGCTCTTCGTAGAGAGACACTTGTAACTCAACGGCCCTCTTTTAGGACCCTTATAATCAGCTCATAGAATAAATCATTAATAGTCCCTTTGAACTTGAAATAATGCTCATATACTAAATCCTCACAATCTTATGATATAAAAATATCAGTAGGGTCCCTTCACCATATGAAATATGCCATATGTTGTCTTTGTATATATTATTTTTATTTATCTTCAAGCATCTATTTTTTTTAAACAGAACAAAACTTTATAAATTCTGCAATCAAAGTCCTATATCCATATTTTGCATTAAGCGAGCTATTCCATATATCTGAGTATCTCCTGGAAATTCTTATGCATTATTTTATCCCTTAAACAAGCCATATGCACTAAAGTAGTCCTATACAACGTTCCTTCTTCGGATCTATACACCAACCCAGCACAGAATTTGGATCTACAATATTCAGACTCTAAAAAAAACTTCTCAAGAAAATACTTACACTAAATCGCAATCCCAGGTCCGTAGCTATGAAATAAAAATAAAGGGTTTTTCCCAATCGCTGAATTTATTTCATAAGTTTACCAGATCAAACACACAAGGTACAGGAAAGCAGAACGCTGGATCTTAAGGAGAAGCATCTTACCGGTGTCAAACAAAAATCTACAAAAGGAAGAATTGTGCAACTGTTTTCCTTCATAGTTCACAGAACGGACAGCCAGGGGGATTTGCAGAGAAAAAGCGGGGGGTGAGGCAAGCACTGCTGAACAAAATCAACCACACAAGGGTACTGGAATGATACACGCTCCAGATTCAAATTCTGGTAGGTTGTAGGGAAAGCAGAAAAGCGCTAAGAGAATCTAAGCTAGTTTTCTGCTGGTTTAGCGCTTCTATAAAAAATCAAAATGATGGAGTTACTACTTGTTGTCCATCATCTTACTACCAGCTGGGTTTTTATGTATGCTCTAGCTGTAATAAAAGGATCTCCATAACCTATATCCAACGCACACAATTTATGGACAAAAAGGCTATTTAAGGACAAAACAAATCGCAGGTACAAAAAAAAACTACCTCTCGGTCTCTTCACATCAAAACAATACATGCATGTCTAGCGACTCTTCTCCTAAGACACAGCTAGGTTAAACATTTGTGTATATCAATTCCAAATCTACCTTGACAATCATGCATGATAATATTAAACACAACCAGGTTAACGTCAGGCTTGGAAGCCAATATAGAAAATGGATCTTGCATCTTTAGTGATAAATCTATCATATAAAAAGGTAAATAATAGCCGTGTCATGGAAACACTTACCGAGTTCAGATAGCCTTCTTGGAGTTTAAACACAAAAACATACCACAGATTGAAGAGCTTGATCCATATTTTTAATGCCCCCACCTCAAGGTATGGTATTCTTGTTTCCAGCTTCCAATCGACTTCCACAGCTAGATGAAAACCCTCCCATCCAACCATACTCTCCTTCCTTCCCACCCAGCTTCCCCTCCGAGACGTAGGAATCCCTCCTCCTCAAATACACATCCCTCCTCTAGGAAAACATTGAGCTCTTTCCCTATATCACATGCCTAGATGACTCCCCTGTTCTCTCCCCTTTCCGCCTTTTTGTAACCTACCAAATCACCTAAAAGAAAATGACTCTCTCCCTGAAGTGCACCTAAATTTACAGAAATCACGGCAGAAAATCTGCCATAGCTTTTGCTAAGGCAGGTCTCTGTCAATCTAGCTGTCAAAAGCATTTCCTCCAACACATGCATCCAATCCCCTAATAGAATTTTCTGACATATTTCCATTTGATAGCATATTTTTCTTAAATAAAAACATGTCCGTTGCACACTTTGAAAATCATGTGGTGGGGAGTACCAAATTACCTCTCGCTTTTCATAGAAGGAAAACATTCCTTTCATGGGTGAAATTATCCTTTTAATTATAAGTTATAGGTAATTATTTTCTTCACTAGTTAATAACCTTATATTAAGGATTACTTCAGTTGTTAAGGGGTATTTAGTAAAATATAAGTACCCTATACTTTAATAATCAGGCCTACCAACGTAGGTTTTCCCTTATCATAATGGATACACTATAATGCCTTTTACCGCCATTCCTTCCAATATATATAATACCGTTATATATATATATATAATATACACATGTGTGGAATAATTGTCCTCTCACTATATTTACTGTTCTTTCATATATATTATATATCTCTAATTCTTTGAATTATTTTCTCCTTGGTTCTTTCTTTAACCCCCTCAACCCTCTCATCCAGGTTACTAGGATTGAGTATTCTGCTAAGGTGTTTTGGGTGGGGATAAGTTTTTATCCATTAGTTAGCACTTTGTTAAGTTGTGTCATTGCATAAGTATTTTCACTTAGATAGTTAGCTTTTTAAAAGCCACAAGGTGTTGTCTTGGTGGGGCCTTGGCCTTGAGCTCCTCACCGAGACAAGTACAATAATATGCAAAATTACAAAATATTCCAGGGTATAGGAGAGGGATATTACATCCTTCCTCCCTAAAAGAAAGAACACCCTCCTCAGTGTTTCTTGTTTCTTTGACAAAACTTTTATCCTTCTCTCGAGTCATCTCTTCTTGCTTCACTTGTTCGAATCTCTCTTTCGATTTTCTTTTTTGATCCTTGTGGGTTCGTAGGACCTGCAAAAAAAGGGTATACCCAAATTTCACATAGATAAGAGTCAATTCATCATGAACGTAATTAGCAAGTCTTTTGCAGCATCATAACTACAACTTATTCCTTTCAGTAATTCATGTCCAAATCACAATTCAACTTAAACAAAAGTCGTAGATTCTTTTGCAATATGCAATTTTCTAGTGTTCATTGGGACCATATTACCCAATTATTTTCCATAATGCAATTGATACATCAATAAAACATGACTACAAGCATTGAAATCCCATTATATCAATAATGTCAATTAATCAACATATTACCTCATCGGTACAAGTTTACCTACAATGCACATACCTTTTCCCACATTGTCCCTTTCTTTGGATGTCCTCCATCCCAGCACATCAAGTGCCAACAGTACTCCAAGTATCAATTCAAGCCACCCAACACAAGGATGATACCAACCCTCTGTGTATCTCCCCTGTGCTATTCAGGGTGCTTTGTCATTATTCTTTTCTCTAGATGTTCCTTCATACCAGCACACCAAGTGCCAATTCAAGGCACCCAACACAAGGATGATACCATGTACCCCTCTTAGGCATATCTCCTTTTTGTGCTCTTCAGGGTGCTTCACCAAGCTGAGGCACTCTGTTCTCGCACACCTCCACAGCGCCTAGAGGTTATTCTCTTCACAGAGTCCCCCAACTCATGTGACAGTCCTCTAATGTGTGTGGAATGAGTCTTAACCACATGTCTTACATCTAGGTGTCCCCAGAATGCATAATGGTCCCTCGCTGGCCCAGGGGAAAACAAGGTAGATTTTAACCACTACCTCCATCACCATTTCCTCATGGTGACAACTTAATACACATGAGATTTAACTCATCATAGTCCTGGAGCTTTATCCTTTTCTCATGGCCATAATTTTCCATGCCTGCAAGCATTCTATGGGTGTCAATTTATCATATTGCAGATAACCCAAAATAATCAACTATCATAGTTTCCTAGTTTGTATTGATTTGAATTTCCATTCATGAAATATATAACCTTGTAAACCATATAGAAATTTATTCCGTACTCCCCTTTTTATATACCATACTGCATGTCAATTGTACCAATTTTCATAACATCGATGAAACCTGCAAGGTTAGTATGTAGACATCATCCACCATTAGTTTACGAACAGCCAGATTATACAATTTGTTACCTCTAATGATAAAACAACCTCACCGGTGCATGTGTAAAGATAACTTAGAAACATAACAATTCATTATAGCATCATCCGCTTTTTAATTCATAACCTAAATGAGCTGATCATTAATCTTACATGCTATGCCAAGTTAAGGTAGACATATTGTTATTCATTAAATCGTTTTAATGAACCTACCATACAGCCAGGATTGTGGTGGATATGTGATTTTAAGATGCAGATAACCTTTATACATTCGTCTTCATTGTAGCAAAGACTAACAGAGATAATAAAGAATTAGATGGAAAAAGTAAAGAGTCTAAGCTCTATTCCATAGTAACTAAACAATATGCAATTCCGAGAAAATATTTAATGAAATTGTTACCGCTCCATAAACAATTATTTCTCATGCACAATAATTAAATCAATTCCATAATAACTAAATAATATTCAATTCCAAAAACCATTTAATGAAATGGTTGCCGCTCAATAAAGAATTACCTGCAATGCACAGTAATTAAATCGATTTCCAGAGCTTACCAATCTATGGCAGCAAAAAGAGAGCATGCAGCAAGCTATATTTGACCACTAGAATCAATAAGACGTGAGCAATGTTTAAACAATGTACAGGTCTAGACTATAATGCAAATCAACTTAGTTCAATCTTGCAGAGATCTTGTAAAAAGGCTAACCTTCCACCCAAATCTTTTTTTTTTTTACAGAGTATTGACAAGAATAAACTTCAACTCACGGTGGATATTGTGGGCATGTAAACAAACTTACCTTCAGACAACGTGTAGACATTTTACCACTAGAACTGAAATCGTGGATCATATATAAAAGAAAAATCATTCAAACCAAGCATAATGCACGCTATCATTTGACCGCCAGGTCAGGATCCAAGGGAATCATGGCCAACGTTTAAACCATGAGTGAATCCCGGCTATAATGTGTTTACCAGAAGTCAAAGGACACCGTGAGATAGAGTTCAAGCAACAGATCGATCTCTGGAATCGGGACATAGAGATTTTAAATAACGGTAAAAATCCATACTATACATTGATCTTGAAATCATAACGTTTACAAGACTGAGTTTCGGCAAGCACAGAACCAAACCACCAGATCAATAGCGTTTTGTTAAAGTTATGAAATTACCAGTTTGGTATAACCAACAGCATTTGACAAAACTACAAGGCAATTTCTAGCTTGAAATAATAAACAGTGCTTATGTCAAAGCTATCAGGCAATTCCCAGATATTATAACCAGCTATTTTTAAATCTTTTGACAGATTACATCTCCCAGCAAACGAAGGTAAACATGAAAATGTAAAAATCAAATGCTTACTATTTACCTCTTACAATTAGTATTTAAGCCCTTTTATGTATCTTTTGTAATTAAACCTTAAAATTAAATGTTTTCAGCTGCTAATACCTCTCTCCTCACTCGTCTGGTTGTATTTTTAAAGGTCGGCGAGATAGCTAAGGTACGCTGGTAAGAATTTAAAAAATAAACAGGACAGTTCTTATAGCGAATAATTATAGCTTCTGTTTTCACCCTTTTTAGAATGTCCTTATCAAAATACCTTATACCTTTATAATTTAATTATAAGAGAGAGTTTAATTATTAGACTCTTGGTTTGATACTGCTATATAGCAGACTCCTAGTCAGTTGGAAATGGATAAAAAAGATATTTGAAATCAGGTTGGTTTTACACTTCCCTTTGAATGATGTCGGTCCATAGAGTGGATTTTGATGCCCATGAATTAACATATTCTACATATATAATATATCCATCATTACACAATATCTACCATAACTCTCTTGGTTTTCTACCATCACAATATTTCCTTTAGATGTTTAAACTTTATTTTTCCAGTTCCAACCTTTCCACTATAAAGAAGAGAGTACTAAACCTATCACGTAGGCTTTATCACCTTCAATAAGTTGCTTTCCTCTTCACACCTTTATCAACTTTTCACGAGAAAATGACCTGTTTTGGATTAATATTAGATTGTTTTTCTTTCAATCCTTTTCCACAGAAACCAACTGATTCTCCAACATCTCAAAAACACGAGTGCAACTAACTATTACTTCAGGTAACTTGCTAAGTTGTTCAGATGATCCAACCTGTAACCACTTTCATCTCCTGAGTTACTTAAAATCAATTTTCAGATAATATTGAATGCATTCAAAAAGTATGGCATACCCTAAAGGCGAATAACAACTAAGACTTTTATCAAGTTCCCCAAAAGTTACAAAATAAGGCTTTCATGAGATACCCAAAACTGGTCTCAACCTCTAAGAAGCAAATACGAATTATTAAACATAAGAAAACTCAATGATCTAAAGATTATTAGCACTCTATTTAAGAGACCTGAAATTATTTAAATCCCAACTTTGCTTTAAAATATTTAAGAAGCAACAAATAAGAATGCTTTATTTCAATTACAGAAAATACATATTATATTTCCATATATAAAATTCCATCATTAAAATTTGAAATGAGATCTATAAAAATTTATATTGTGCATACCTATATTTTACATTACCAGTGAATAAAGTTGAAACCAAACCTCGTTACTGACCTGGCATAACTTGTTCCTCCTCCAAACACAGAGATTACCTTTTGAACAAAATATAGAGGTGAATCTGTAATCACTAATCACACTTTCCAAGTTATTGATTAACCAATGAATTCAATAAAATACCGAATACTAATTGCAAAGTTACAAATCTGTAGAAGGCCCAACAGCTCCAGAGTTGTAACCTCACTCTGATACCATATGTAATGAACCCTTGATACCTTAAAGCAATAAATCATTTAAGAAGTCTGCAAAATAAAAAGTTTAGTAATCTTCTCACCAATTAAAGCATTTACATTGCGTTCATAACATCATCATCATGTAAAACAAAAGAAATAAACCAGCACAACATGGTAATACAAATGAGACAACCAATTTCACGTGGTTCACCCCAACCTTGGGGTTACGTCCACCAATTTATTTATTCTTTTTATTTCTTTATCAAATAGAGTGCTTACAAAAAATCACGGCTCAATCATGGCCGTTTTCATCTTACCTCAAGGCTCTTCGCAGAGAGACACTTGTAACTCAACAGCCCTCCAGACACTTGTAACTCAACAGCCCTCCTTTAGGACCCTTATAATCAGCTCATAGAATAAATCATTAGCAGTCCCTTTGAACTTGAAATAATTCTCATATACTAAATCCTAACAATATTATGATATAACAATATTAGTAGGGTCCCTTCACCATATGAAATATGCCATATGTTGTCTTTGTATTTATTATTTTTATTTATCTTCAAGCATCTATTTTTTTAAAATAGAACAAAACTTTATAAATTCTACAATCAAAGTCCTATATCCATATTTTGCATTAAGCGAGCTATTATCTGAGTATCTCCTGGAAATTCTTATGCATTATGTTATCCCTTAAACAAGCCATATGCACTAAAATAGTCCTATACAACGTTCCTTCTTCGGATCTACACACCAACCCAGCACAGACTTTGGATCTACAATATTCAGACTCTAAAAAAAACTTCTCGAGCAAATACTTACACAAAATCGCAGACCCAGGTCCGTAGCTATGAAATAAAAATAAAGGGTTTTTCCCAATCGCTGAATTTATTTCATAAGTTTACCAGATCGAACACACAAGGTACAGGAAAGTAGAACGCTGGATCTTAAGGAGAAGCATCTTACCGGTGTCAAAGAAAAATCTGCAAAAGCACGAATTGAGCAACTGTTTGCCTTCATAGTTCACAGAATGGACAGTCAGAGGGATTTGTAGAGAAAAAGCGGGGGGTGAGGCAAGCACTGCTAAACAAAGGAAACCACACAAGGGTACTAGAACGGTACACGCTCCGGATTCAAATTTCGGCAGGTTGTAGGGAAAGCATAAAAGCGCTGAGAGAATTTAAGCTAGTTTTCTGTTGGTTTAGCGCTTCTATAAAAAATCAAAATGATGGAGTTACTACTTGTTGTCCATCATCTTACTACCGGCTGGGTTTTTATGTATGCTCTGGCTATGATAAAAGGATCTCCATAACCTATATCCAACGCAGGAAATTTATGGACAAAAAGGAAATTTAAGGACAAAACAAATCACAGGTACAAAAAAAAACTACCTCCCGATCTCTTCACATCAAAACGAGACATGCATGTCTAGTGACTCTTCTCCTAAGACACAGCTACGTTAAACATTTGTGTATATCAATTCCATATCTACCTTGACAATCATGCATGATAATATTAAACACAACCAGGTTAACGTCAGGCTTGGAAGCCGAAATAGAAAATGGATCTTGCATCTTTAGTGATAAATCTATCATATAAAAAGGTAAAGCATATCCGTGTTATGGAAACACTTACCTAGTTCAGATAGCCTTCTTGGAGTTTAAACACAAAAACGTACCCCAGATTGAAGAGCTTGATCCATATTTTTAATGCGCCCACCTCAAGGTATGGTATTATTGCTTCCAGCTTCCAATCAACTTCCACAGCTAGATGAAAAATCTCCCATCCAGCCATACTCTCCTTCCTTCCCACCCAGTTTCCCCTCCGAGACGCAGGAATCCCTCCTCCTCAAATACACATCCCTCCTTTGGGAAAACGCTGATCTATTTCCCTATATCACATGCCTAGATGACTCCCCTGTTCTCTCCCCTTTCCGCCTTTTTGTAACCTACCAAATCACCTAAAAGAAAACGACACTCTCCCTAAAGTGCGCCTAACTTTCCAGAAATCACGGCAAAAAAATGCCATAGCTTTTGCTAAGGCGGGTCTCCGTCAATCTAGCTGTCAAAAGCATTGCCTCCTGCACATGCGTCCAATCCCCTAATAGAATTTTCTGACATATAGCATAATTTCCTTAAATAAAAACATGTCCGCTACACACTTTGAAAATCATGTGGTGGGGAGTACCAAATTACCTCTCGCTTTTCATAGAAGGAAAACATTCCTTTCATGGGTGAAATTATCCTTTTAATTAT